>AYEL01073094.1:0-55778 GCA_000484575.1 Olivierus martensii | reverse complement strand
TTTGTGCTGAAAAATTATTAAATTATTATTACATTATTTTAAATTAATTAAATAAAGATATAATAGATCTTAATTAAATAAAGCAATATTAAATGTAAATCAGAAAAAAGGAAAAAGTTATTAACGTTTGTTACTTGATATATTGATATTAAAAAGTTTTTATGTTAATATTTGTGCTGATTTTAAATTAATTAAATAAAAATATAGTAGATCTTAAGTTATTCTCCTTTATTTGAAAGTGAAAGAAAAGATATCAAAATGAGCTTAGAACACAAGAAATGTCATGTTTGCAGCAGTAGTAGTGCTACTTTCTAGGTTGTGTCAGTGGTTGGGTGCCAGTTGACGTCACTGACGTCACGCATTTGTAATGAGATGCGCAATACCCCACCTTTCTTCTTCCACCATGGGTATTTCGAGGAACGTATCAGAGCAAATGAATGGATATTTGGTTTACTTGATATACTGATATTAAAAAATTTTTATGTTAATATTATTTGTGCTGAAAAATATTAAATTATCATTACATTATTAATAAATCAACTGTCCTGAATGAAACTGTGGATCATAACTTTCATGGAACTAAAATAAATGAGAAAAATTTATCATTCAAAAGGTGGCCAAATTAATTGTATCCAAACTAGAAAATTTTTTAATTTTTGCATTCCTTATAAAGTTATAGTTCGTTTAATAAAAGTAAGAACTTACATTCGAATAAGAGAGTTAAATAAAACAATATTAAATGTAAATCAGAGACAATAAGAGACGAAAAAAAGTTATTAAAGTTTGTTACTTGATATATTGATATTAAAAAATTTTTATGTTAATATTATTTGTGCTGAAAAATATTAAATTATCATTACATTATTTTAAATTAATTAAAGATATAATAGATCTTAATTAAATAAAGCAATATTTAAATGTAAATCAGAAAAAAGGAAAAAAGTTATTAACGTTTGTTACTTGATATATTGATATTAAAAAGTTTTTATGTTAATATTTGTGCTGATTTTAAATTAATTAAATAAAAATATAGTAGATCTTAAGTTATTCTCCTTTATTTGAAAGTGAAAGAAAAGATATCAAAATGAGCTTAGAACACAAGAAATGTCATGTTTGCAGCAGTAGTAGTGCTACTTTCTAGGTTGTGTCAGTGGTTGGGTGCCAGTTGACGTCACTGACGTCACGCATTTGTAATGAGATGCGCAATACCCCACCTTTCTTCTTCCACCATGGGTCTTTCGAGGAATGTATCAGAGCAAATGAGTGGATATTTGGCTTTCAATCATTTCTCGAAAATCTCGACTTCACCCAATGATCTTAGGCGATATAGTTCTCTTGGAAAATTACGTAATAGGAGGGTCATGAGTTTTTTCTAAAGAGAGCATCTATTGGCCAAGAATTCAAAGAAAGATGACGTGTTAAAATGAACCCAATAGCTTGGTGGATAAGCTTCGAATGATCACTCTATATAAATCAGCGATTTGTAGTGATCGAGGGCCAGCTATTAAACATAGCTGGTATCGTTCCTATAATGGCATCGAGAATAAATTCATTTAATTCAATAGTAGGATTATGTTGAGAGGTAAGTAACATACTGCTATTGTGTTTTTATGAACGATTGGCAAGTTTAAATTATAGGAAACTTCGAAAGTTAATAAAAGACTGATTTTATTTCTATCATCATTTAAATATTTTAAATTTATTATACAATACATGAACTCATTGATGATAACATTTTTCTCGATATTTTAGAATCTAGTATTGCATAACGAATGGAAATGCTAATCTGATAATCATCTTGAAACCATCGGGGATTATTTCAAACCCTGTTCTGTTGGATCAAATCAACGGTATAGTAAATAATGAGGGAGAAAATACGACAGCATCAGTCATGCCACGTATTCCGCCGCCGCCGCCACCACAAGAAGTTGTGAGATCTGTTCCAACGGAACAGGATCTTAAAGTACTGTAATTGAAGGAAAACAATGATAAGCAAGACTGTGAATCTTACAGAGGACGCGGCGGATACGGGGGAGGCCGCAGGAGCGGAAAGATGGGGGGTAAAGGTAAGTTATAGGAATTTTTCACAATACATTATCAATATCTTATTTGTAACGTATTATTTATCTAATAATATCGGTAACATTGAGTTTATGTCAGTATGAATTTAATCAATATTTAAGATTTATTATTAGGATTTATCAATTTATTGCCAAGTTTACACTTTCATGATATCATTTCGAGTACTTCCATTATCTTTTCTTATAAATCTTAATTTTTTTTTACAGGGTGAAAAAGAAAAAAATTTGTTAATCTAATGTATATCAGTGTTTTGTATATTTAAATATTTTTAAATAAATATATTTTAATTCAGTATGTGTTTGTATTGAATTCTTTAAAGGGCCTCCAATCATTTTTCGGATTAAATTCAGTGTAAAATTAAGTAAAATTTATTTAATTATTGGAATCGTTATTAAAGATAGCAGATATAATTATTTAGTTATCTTCAATTATTTGTGCATAAACTTGAAGAAACATATAAATAATTGATGCTTAGGATATTAATATATTCATTGATATTTATAAAAAGAAAACAAAATTCACTGAGTTTTGAGAATAATATAGGCAGTATTTCTTTTGTTATATGGGATAGACATATCAACAATATGTATAAAGACAATCAACTGTAAGCATCGATTGTAAAGTAAATATATTTTCATAACATTTCGTAATATAATATCTATATCGTGTTAAATAGTACCAAACAGGAATATTTCAAATAAACATCAGAAGAGCTTTCTTATATTTTACAGTATTATACATGAATAGTTTCATTTTCCTGCTAGCCACCAAAGATCCTCGCATCACATGGTTATCATTACACAATCATGGTAAAGATCCTCATATCGCACAAAACGGCCACAGAAAATTACTAATATGATATCGTTCCATGCAGCATTGTCTTCTTTTCAGTCAGAGAAAATATGACATCATATTGTGTAAGTGCAATCATTGTAGTCACCTATCTATGGGAATTTTTGTTAAAAAATTATTTTCTGACTTAGGTAAAATTCAACTTATATAATGGTTACTTTTTTCAAAACTCTAAAAGTTGGAGAGTGACTGTATAAGCAAAACTAGTTAGTTGATTATGATTAAAGTTCCAAAGTTTTGATAGTACATTGTATGGAAAATCTTTGGGAAATGTATTAGTGTGTAAATTCTAATAAATAATAGTAATGGCTGCTTTATATTCATATTATTTATAAATAAATACAGTAAAACCTGTCTAAGCTGGAATCCCAAGGGACCAGAAAAACTTTCCACCTTAGATAGTTTTTCCAGCTTATACAGGTTTTGCTCTGGAATAAAAAAAAAAAATCTAATACATTTACAATACATTGTTATTGCAATAGCATATATTTTGATAATATATAAATAAAATATAGCACCAAATTATTGTATTAACCTATATAATAAAATAGTATTTTTGAAAAGCAAATAAACTGGACATATAATGCTGTATTAGAAAAACATGCAACAAGTAGGACTGAACTACAAATTTTATTTTCAAATTTCATTTTTCAGTTCTTCAGTATTCAGTTGAACAATATTCAGTTCTTATATATAGTATATGTATTAAGTACAAAAATTACAAAGATTTCCACATTTTGTCGAGATTTTTGTTTTCGTGTTTATTGTCCATCCACGAAAGCCATTCCTAGTTAAGGTGGATGAGTCCAAACACAAAAGGAAGAGTCACAGTCGGTATAATGATGGGTGGGAATGTTTTCAGTTTCGATTTACTTTTCTTTGCATATTTCTGTTATTTGTCATCGTAGTGTTTTTGCTTACCTTTTTCTATTTGTGATGGCTAGGTCAGTTATCTTGCTTTTGAAAGCATCCATGTGCAAAGCTGTCATCCCTATTTTGTCACTGGACTCGTTCAGTTAGTGTACGTGTACTTGCATCAATGGTTGCAGCTAAGCTGGACGGACAGTACTTAAACTTGCTTTTCTTTCTATCGTACATATTTGCAAATGTTTTTCAGTAATTTGTATGCAACTGTTCAGAAAATTCTTCTAAACACAGCCAATTTATTCATAAGATTAGTAAAATTTCTTATTTTTTTTATTTCTGGAAAGTCTCTTCCCAATCCTTTTTCACTGCCATCTTCTTCATTTATAGAATTTTCTTCTCTTCTTGATTGAATTAAATCACTCAGTTTGATAACTTGCCTCTATTAAAAAGTTTTTATCAGTATTGACATATTCTTCAGCATTTTCCTCATGCTAATGTCTTCAAGCTGTCCTATAAATGTCTGAATTCCATCAATATGCGATACTTCAAAAAATTCTTCCACTCCTTGTTCAGATTGACCAATGGTTTCAAATTCAAAACCACTTTTTCCTTTATAAAATGGAAAAATTATTATTTTTCCATCTTATACAGGTGCTTTTTTATTCAGTGAAATTTTAAAATGCTTTCTGTTTCCATGTTAGGCAGTTTCCGCTTTATACAGATATTTTCTTTGATATTTCTATGGAAGTTATTCAGGAATAAAAATATTTTCCATGTTGAGCAATGTAATTTGAGGTAAAATTATTATAGAATGAACAAGGCTGGCTCTATGGTTGCTGGCACCCTGGGCAAACTGAACATTGGCATCCTTTTTAAATATAATTATAAAAATTTTCACAAGGGAAAAAACTTTAAATAGAGAAATGAGTTTATTACCTGGGTTGTTTTTTAACAAACAATAAACAATAATATTGTTTTTCTCAACCAGTATTTGGACAGTATGAACAGTTAGCCTACCTAAAACATTTTTTTTCTAGCAATTAGATAAGCCAATCTTTTCATTGCATTTTCTATATTTATATTCTTTGCAATATCATTTTCTATAGACAAAATTGCCAAAGAATTCATTCTGTTTTGAGACATGAAGGACCATATGTAGGACCGTAAGCTTTAGTAAACTAGAGACATGAAGGACTATAAGCTTTAGTAAACTAAAGCTTCTCTTGCTAGCTGCCATAGTAATAGGTATTTTAAGCATTATTCTTAATGCAACCCACAGAATTGGCATAACATTCTGTAACTTATTAGTGTTTATGAACTTAATTTATAATATATATATATGAACTTGCTTTTTTCCCATCTTAAAAATTTTCATATTGAAAAAATATTTTATTTATTATTTTTACTTTTTTTTTTTGGAAGATCTTGAATGGCATCCCTAAGCACCAGGCACACCCTGGGCAACTACACAAGCCAGTACCTTGAGCCAGCACTGAGAATAAATTACTACTATAGAAATATAAAAATTACATACTCAAGTGGTCCTTTTTTTCCTATTTACAGAAACTTCTAGAAACATAGAAATTTATGTAAACTATATATATAACGGTAACAAAATCTATAAAGGTACAAATTTCATAATTTTGAAACTACATAATTTGAGACTTCATAAATCAAGAGTTGCTTATACTTTGGAACTAAACTGAAATATTGGATGGCACTAACAAAAAGACTTAAAAAAAAAAAAAATGATATTTTTAATCATGAAAACATTAAATTATTAACTATACAGACAGAATCGATTACATTCAGACAGAGCTGTATTTATGTATAAGCTATAGTATAGAGCTTTATTATTCACTAAAAATATATTAAATTCCCTAACTTACATATATTCAATCTCCATAAATCCAAATTTACATAAATTTTCCAAAATTTTTCTTTTTTTTGACATATAAAGCATAAACATTTACTATATTTGTGAGTTACAAGTCCAAATATATTGATTTGCAGCATTTAAATGCTCATGTTGTTTGATTTATTTATATTTTGTGACTGTTGATTTTAAATATCATATTACTGAATAAATCCTAATTCTGTTTAAATAACCCTTGATTATAACAGAATATATTTAGGCAGAATTAGAATTTATTTAATTATTCCTTGAAGTTTAGACCTAAAAAGTTTATCATATTATTTGTATATCATTCCATGTACCATTCTCATTTTCAATTTCAGAACAATATAGTGATATAATATAGATTATGGTGATGGCACCTATACAATCTAACTTTGGTAGTTTTTGCTTTAGAATTTTTGTTAAAAAATTATTTTTCCAATTTATGCAAAATCCGAGTTATGTAAAAGCCTTCAGTCTCAATTATTTGCATAAATTGGAGGTATACTTTGTATTTCAAATATCTCTTAAATGTTAAAGCTTAGAGACTACATTTAACATAAATCTGACTATGTATATAGATTCTAATTCAATTGCTAATAACCTGGGAACATTTAATAAAATTCTGTCGTGTATCTCAAGGGTTAAATTTGGCAAGTTGTTTGGATTTATTTGGAATCTAACAATCTTTAGATTGTTATCTTACTGATTCTGTTATTAAAAATATGTGGATATATATATTTATCCATATATTTTTTTTTTTTAATTAATATTTTCAGATGTATTTATAGTCTGTACATTAAGAATTTATCTCGTTTTCGACCAATGAGAAATGAATACTTATGAAATAGTCTTGTCAGTTATGAAAATATTTCATAATTGACAAAACTTCTTTTTCTTGTCAGTTATGGAAATTACTGTAATATATTTCCATATATTACAGTAATTTCCATTTTATTATTTGTTTCAATGTCATAGTTTTTAGTTGTGATAGAGTGTAATTCAAGTGCAGGATGTGGATAATCAATTCATTATTCAAGGAAGAGAAATCGTTTACCATTAAACTAAATTTTTCAAATTAAATTAACCCAACTTAGGCTTGAAATATTTGGTTTAATGTTATTCCCCTAGTTAGTTTCAATTAGAGTAAATTATTTGCCATGTTTATATATTTTGTCAATATTTTAAAAATGAAAAAGTTGAGTAATGAAGGGCTTTTGTTATCAATCAAAAAGATTTAGAAATATAGTGAAGCAACCAGTGTAAGTACAAAAACTATATATTATTATAAAGGAAGGTTAACTGTTTCGTACAACAGGTAAGAAGAAATAAAACATTTCAAATAATAATTTTGATAAATCAGTAATTTATCATTATTTGATAATGAAAGTCTGTTGTTAGTATAAAATAGTTCAAACTTACATTCATAATAATATATGTTCATAAAAATTTTAAGATCATCTCTTTCATCATATAATCCAAATTTTAAATCAACTGCAAAATTCTACACAATGCCAAATATTGCATTAAAATTTTTGTTTTCAGTACTTGCTGATAGTGCTGTATTGACTCTGAACTAGTATCTTAAGTGGTATATTATAAGCAAATGGTTTTTTCTTCTATAAGAACATTTAATTAAATATAAACATGATTTTTACTAATAAATCACTAACATTTTGTAATTATTAATATTTGTGTAATATTGTAATCATTAATCTATAATTTATTTTTATATTTATAGTTTATTTTATTTTTTGTTTGCAATTCTTTTGCAACATTATCTATATATTAGTATATTTACATGTAAAAACTAATTAATACAGCACTAATGAGTAGGAATTAACATAAAAACAGTTTATTAAGTGAAGTACATTTGGAAAATTCCATTGTCAGCACAAAACATCATATTTTATAGAAATGGAATTAAGTTTTTCTTTAAGTTTTTTCTATTAATATTGTTAAAAAAAACCTATACCTATTTATTGTTAATTATTAATTTTAAAAAATTTTTGAATTTGTTCTAAGAATATCATATAAGTTCTTAAGATGTTCAATACATAATTCTGATTCCGTAATATATGATGTTTTGTGCTGACAATAGAATTTTTTGAATCTACTTCACTTAATAAATTGTTTTTATATTAATTCCTGCTTATTAGTGCTGTATTAATTGGTTTTTATATTATTTTGTAAGATTAAGCAGTTATTGTTTAAGTTTAATATTTACATGTATTTTTATTTTGTTTTATTTTTATATTTAAATCATTCTTCAGATCTTTTCCTGAAAAACCTTTCAGTTGAAAATTTTTTTCAGTTTACATTTTACTTTTAATTTTAAATATGATCTCTTATTTATCTGAATTGTTAATTATAAATTTGATATATATAATTTTCCTTTTCAGAACATGGTATATTTTTGCACAAACCCAAAGTCTTATTTACAAATTTTAAAGAAATTTGTAAGGAAATTGAAATTGAAACAGAAAGAGAGAGTGGAAAATATAATGTATCAACTAAACCAATTAATTTGAAAATATTCTCTCCAAATGGTAATATTTTTTAAATATTGTTAATATATTTCTTTTTAATATATTTATGTAGAAATTATTAAATGCGGGTATTCTTAATTTATGAACTTTTGATTTAATGAACTGTGATACTAATATTTTACTGTGAACTGTGTAATGAACTATAAAAAAGTGGTATACATTTAAAATAAAAAAGTGGTATACATTTAAAATGTATAACACTTTTTTATTTTATGAAGAAATCATTAATTTCATTTATTTTAAATTTAATTTGTAATGCTAGAGTTATTTGGCTGTTTTAGATTATTGTTTAGAAATTATATCATCAATCAATCATCCACTGTAATTTGCTTAATGATTTTCTTGCTTATTCTCTTCACTGATTGTATTAGGTATATCAAATTTACTAAGTGTACTTTATTTTAAGAGAAATCACTTTCATTAGAGAATTCAGTATGAAATCTAGTGCTTGGCATATACTGTTAATAAGATCAGTAATATATTTACTGTATTTTTCAAAAAGTTTTACAACTATATAAGACTATTTATCGGTAACTTATAAAACAATGATTACACATTATTTCAAATGTGTAAATTTTCAATATATATTTTTATACTTACATAAATTTGAACTGTGATGATATTTTATTGTTCTTTTGGAATATTCTAAATCTAATCAATGCAATAGTTTAAATAAGTCAATTATTTTGTATCTGTTAGTTTTATTAAAATAATTACTATAATAAAATTTATAATTTAACAAAAATAATTGAAAACATCAATACTAACTTCCATAAAATTGAATTTATTTTTTGCCAATAATCTATTAAAATGAACAATTTTCAGAATTACATAAATTTAAGATAGTGTTTTGATGAAAATTTAAAATTTTTTAACTAATAAATAAAATTACAATGATTGGCAAGTTTATTATCTTATTAGACTTAAATTTGTAGATCATTTGGCACTTTGCAGGTCTGAAATTCAAAGTTGAATAGCAAATAATAAATTAAATATGTAACAACTATCATAAACTATTGTATTATGATATAGATAATTATACTTGGAAAGGTATTCTAAAACCATTAATAATTGATGGTGACTTATTGGTGATACCCAAGAATCAATTGGAAATTTTTATATAGAAATTAATACGAAATGAGTTTTCAGTTTATGAATTTTCACCTAACAGTTTTTAAGTTAACAGTTACCTTCATAAATCAAAGGATATCTGTGTATATTTTTATATGAATCATTTGAAACTATTCATTAAATTAATTTTGAAAAGCTAAAATTTATTAATTCCATTGAAATTGGTTATGAAAATTGTGAACACAGACTAAAAACATTATTAAAAAATATACTGTATAACATTACATTTTGTGTGTGTATATATATATGCATGCATACATATACAAAATGTAATATGTTATACAGTATTTTGTGTGTAATGATATGAAGGCTTTCACATATAAATTAAGTGGGGCTCTTTAAATTTTTATTATTAAAATTAAATGGAATAAAGAGAAACTTTTTAGAATCCTCTGTTTTAGAATTAATTTGTTTATTAATATCTTGAAGCAAAAACTGATATTAAAAAATAAAAATTAAATTATATCTGTAAGTATCTTTTCTATCTTTGAGAGTACTAAGAAGATAATTCAATTTTTAAATATTCAGATTGAAAATTTACATATTTAATACTGTGTATAAAAATATTCTGTAATTTAATGTCATAATTTATAAATATAGATATCCTTATATATTTCCAACTTTTGTAAATTCAGTTTTACATAAAATATTTTACAACTCAGAACATAAACATATATTCTCTACTTACATAAATAATGGAACAGATGTTTTTTTGTGTAATGCAGATTTTGCATGTGTTAGTAAAATAATTTTTAACAAAACTTTTTAATAAATCTTTTTTACTGAAACTAAAATTTCTGGGCCCAATTGGATTATAGTGATATACTTATTCAATATTATGGTGCAATATTGTTCCTTGACTGAGAAAGAGACAATGCTGTAGGGAATTATATCATATCAGTAATATGATTCTTAAAGATTAATAAACAATATACTGATACAAATTATAAATCAAGTAATATGAAGTTTTGATAATATAAATTAACACATTTGCATTTTTAATCTACAAATATCAATACAATAGATATTTATGTTCTATATCTGAAAAAATAAACTTATTGAAAATATTTAAAATAGAATCAAATTTATATAAGTCGAGCATTGCATAAATCAAACAAAAAATACTGTATTTGTAAGCTATAATTGCAACTATGTTAATGTAAATAATTCAGCTCATTTCAAAAGTGGAAAATATATTTTATTAAACTTGAAGATCTTTCAGCTTTATTAAGCCATCTTCAGCACAACATGTATCAACGTATCAACGTATGATATGTTGTGCTGAAGATGGCTTAATAAAGCTGAAAGATCTTCAAGTTTAATAAAATATATTTTCCACTTTTGAAATGAGCTGAATTATTTACATTGAATAAGAAGTGGGAAGAAATTATGCATTAGCAACTATGTTAGCTTACAATATTTAAAAGCTTATGTTACTAGATTTATTTACATTTTGTATATTTATTAATTTTAAATATCATATTACTGATGCAGTATTGTATTGTTTATGATGCCAATACAGCATTATAAGATTGCAGTCACATTTGGGAATTTTTGATTCAAAATTTTCATTTGAAAAATTGTTTTTAATTTATACAAAATTTGGTTATGCAAAAACCTTTGACCCCAATTATTTGCATAAATTGGGGAATACCTGTATCTGTTTGAATTCCTAATTAGGATGGGATAACTACTTAAGATAGGATATGCCTGGATATCCCACAATAATTACATAGTTTTTAACTTTAACTTTTTCGCTGCTGTTGCGTTCATTTTGGTTCACCCTGTATATAATATACACATATATAATATATTTTATACATATATAATATATATTATTTATAATACATTATAATAAATATATATTCATTATAACTATTAATATATAATTATTATTGAAATATTCAGGTTTCCATTTTGAGTATAGGTCCAAACAGAGCCGTAACTAGGATACATAGCACCTGTGGCAAGGGTCAAATTTGCACCCCCATTGTTTTCATTTAAAGATAATAATGCTGAAACTGACTCATCTCCTTCAAAATGAGTTGATTTTGAATCTGCTGTAAGATATTTGTTTGAATGAGCAAATATATTTGTACAAATCCTTTTTTATTACTTTTCTTTAGGCCTTTCCATGAATTTTCACTGAAGAGGCAGAAATCCTATGGGTCATTGTAAACTTTTACTTTATCAATAAAAATAGCGCCCCTTCTTGACCTGGCGCCTTTGTTTGGGGTACAACTTGGCCGCTCTTACCTATGATTACTCTTCTAAGAAATAAAATGAAAGAAAAACATAATGCTATGTCTGCAAACGTTTATCGAATAAGTCATTTAGAAAAACATAACACTATGTCTGCAAACATTTATCGAAAAAAGTCATTTGCCCGCAAATAACGGAAATAAATTTAAAAATTTGCACCCCTAATCAAGCTGCACCCATGGCGAATGCCGCTTTCACCACATCCTAGTTACAGCCCTGGGTCCAAACAGATATTTACAAATTATAATATCAAAATACTGTGTGTATTGAATATTTTTACTTATTTACAATAAATATGAAAAGTATTAATTTTATACTGTTATATTATATAAAGTATTTGTCTAATATTTTACTATAAATAAACTTTTTATATAGTTGTAAATCTGACTTTAGTGGATTTACCTGGCCTAACAAAAGTTCCAGTTGGTGATCAACCACCTAATATTGATGAAATAATTTATAAAATGGTAAAAGATTTCATCCAGTCAGATAGCTGCTTAATTTTAGCTGTTTCATCTGCTTCCCAAGATATAGCTACGTCTGATGCACTTAAAATTGCTAGAGAAGTTGATCCTGAAGGTAAACCAAATTTAATTTATAAAGTTGATTTTAATGTAATTTGGATATTGAAAAATGTTCAAATCAAATATTAAAAATTTATTTCACAATAGTTGTCTATGTTTTTATAAATTTCAAAAATCAAGAAAGTCTTCATTACATTATTGTATATTTTATTACAGATCCACTAAGGAAAATATATACATCTAATCTTCATTGCATAGTAGATTGGTTCTGCAAAAATACTGTGTAAACGAAAAGCATGTAAATTGAGACCTTAAAATATTACAAACTAAAGCATTTTAAGCAGTTGGTTACATAAAAATCTTTTATTCATAATACTTTTGGCTAGTTTAATAATCATCTTCAATGAAAAATACAAGATTAGAATCGAATATGTTAGAATTACAGACACATGCTAAGGTTCTAATGATTTAAAAATTTTTTTAAATATTTTTAACTTGGATTAAAATTATGCACATTTCTATTATAAATAACAACTTTAAGTCAATCTTATTAATTTTTAAATTAAAACAATGGATTAACACAAGATAAAACAAAATAATGCACATATCTAATATAATAATAGTAGGCCAATTTTATTAAATTACAAACGAAAAAATGAAAAATTAATAATTGAAATTAGAAAAACTAAAATTAATTTGGATTAAAGGGAAAGACTTTATAAAGAATAAAAAATAAAATAAAAGGTTTTTCAATAAAAATCTTCTATTGGAGAGCATTAATCCATGCTGGTGGGGGCTCCTCCAGGAGGTTATTGTTGATTATACATTCTGAATCCATTCTTGAAACTATTTCTAAGGTCTCAGCTATGGGTAGTTATTTGCTAGAATGGACCATTTTTATGACTTTTGCTTGGTCCCAGTCTATTATGACATCATTTTCATAGCAAGTTCTAGAGAATTGAACATGTTTGAATTACAGACACATGCTAAGATCAATAATCATAGCCAAAGGCACTCTTACAGCTGTAAGAGTGCCTTTGGTTTTTTTTGTATTCTTTTAGTCTGTTAGTTAAATCTTTCTTAGTCACTCCTATATATTAGATATTATATTAGACATGTTCATTATTTTATTTTAATCTTAGCATGTCTGTAATTCAAACATGTTCAATTCTAATCTTGTATTTTTCATTGAATATGGTTATTAAACTAACCGAAAGTACTACAAATAAAAGATTTTTATGTAACTGCATAAATTGCTTCAATTAATAATAATTTAAATAGTTTAGAATAAATGCAATAATTGAGAATGAAATTGAGATCTGACATTTATATAGAAAATGGGAGATAGGTTCTATAATATTCAATTAAAAAATTTACATATTTTAAAAAATGAATTTAACAGTTTATTTTTATGTATAAATACATAACAACATTTTAAGGATAATAAAGAGGTCACAGTAGAAAAGGATGTGGGCATAAAATCTTCAAAATATGTAAACAATAGTTTATTTCATATATTCTTCTCTTGTTAATATAAAAACAGTTTCTTCTTTCTCAGTTGCAAGTAATCACTAAATTATTATTTACTGCTGCTAAATTTCACTTCTTTCATCTTCAGAAGTTTTTCAAATTCATTTTTCAACATTTTCATAATTAGTAAAGAAATTGTACATGGATAGAATTAAATGTTGCCAAATATAATGTATAATTAATAAGAAATGATTATCTATATTTAAAATATTAACATGATTGTTTATTTTTGATTATTTATATATCACTTATACATTGTGTTTGTGTGTATAGGTGTGTGTGTACGTGTGTGTGTGTGTACGTGTGTACGTGTGTACGTGTGTGTGTGTGTGTGTGTGTGTGTGTGTACGTGTGTGTACGTGTGTGTACGTGTGTGTACGTGTAGGTTGTGTGTGTGTGTGTGTGTGTGTGTGTACGTGTGTGTGTACGTGTGTGTGTGTGTGTGTACGTGTGTGTACGTGTAGGTTGTGTGTGTGTGTGTTAATTATCAATTCTTATAATAATTGAATATTATGTAAAAATTAAAAATTACAATATATTAATGAATGTATATATAGAGTTACTTGCTAGTACTGAACTGATTGGCAGTCAAGAATTTTGTTATTTATGGGGCAACTACTAGTAGTTATTAACAAGGTTTTAATAAACACAAATGCATAACAAACACACATGCACAGATGCATGCACACACATACACAACACTTTTTTCTTTTGCTACTCCTAAATTAGTGATGAACAAACTACGGCCTGTCATGACAATTTGTGCGGCCTGAGGTTCGTGCACAAGTGTAAGATTTTTTAAAATTTTACCACAAAAATGTTAAATTACATAAACAAGCAACATATTTATCTAATTAAATTTAGATTTTGTATGCTAAAATGCCCCCTTTAAAAAAAATCTGGAGTGTGCCCCACTCAACTTTCTAATATTTTTGAATATATAACCTATTGGGGCAACAGAGTTTGAGCCAATGGTAGTGATAGGGAGTGGCTGTGAAAATTCATTGAAAATGGAATGTTGGTTTGATCGCAGTATTTTCCTCTACTATGAATACCTTATGAAAGTAAAAACATTTTTTTACATGCGGCCTGCTAGACACCTTACAGAAGTCCATGTGGCCCGCAGTCAGAAAAGTTTTTCCACTACTATCCTAAACCATGTTAAGCTAAAATCATATAAAATAAAAATTTTCAAAACTGAAATCATATAGTCAAGTATCATGCAAACAGGGCCACCAAGAGGGAGTGACATCTTTTGTCAAGGGCCCGACCGTTGAGCCCCGATGTGTCACATAATATGTCCAATAGTTTGCAGGCCACCACAAGAGCACACTGTCTACCATCCAAAGCAGTTGTGCCAAAATAAAGTATTTTATATATAATAGTATTTTGATAGATGAAGGTTTTAAAATTTTTATTCATCCCTCATCAAAGGTTTTTAAAATTTTTTAGCCTCATCTGAGATGAGGCCAAAAAAATTTAAAAATCTTTGGTGAAAAAAATTTAAAAATTCTCTTTTTATTTAATGTTTGTATTTTGTATGATATGTAATGTATCAAATTTTGAATTTATTATATACTTTTTTTTATTAAGCCAAAGTGATGTATTTTTTTTAAGTCGAACTCAGATCACAGACTTGTCACGGACCCGAAAATTTCTCTCGGTGGCCCTACATGCAAATCAAGGATTAAGTGTAGCAATGCACATTTTACTAAAGTATTTATTATTAGTGCTTACTTTGTAACAAATAAAGAAAAAATCATCAGGATTGAACTTTGGATACAGCAAAAGTATTCACAATTTACATTTGTTTCCTTAATAAATAAGGAAACAAATGTATTTTTCTTGAATTCTTACAGAAATTAAGTCCTGATTATTAATATATTTTATCATATGCATAACCATATTAGATATCTTCTAAAAAATTTTTATGATAAACAATGGTATCTATTACAATTTTATTGATGCATAATATGAGCTCTGTGTGTGTATTATAAGGTAAGTCTGTAATAAATAGACTTGGTTCTGCATAACAAAATATATTTAAATATCTATTTTAAAAATTAACTAAGCCTATTATTCAAAACACTATAGACCCAATTTAATAAATTACTAATAAACTTTTTTTCCTGTATGTATTAAATCAAGAACAAAACATTGTTCTGTCATATTAAATCAAATGGAATAGCAAGAATACAATGAAGAATTTTCCTTGCTTCAATGGCCATCTCGGTCCCCAGATCTTAGTTCTATTGAATATTTGTGGCATGAAATCAAATGGATCTTCAAACATCTGAATCCACTGCCATTTAGTCTGCATGAATTTAAAAATGATATTCAATATATTTGAATCATTGTTTCATCAGAACTTAGCTTAGTTAAATCAATTTGAAAACAAATTTTTGCTATTATTAAAGCCAAAAGTGAGCCATCAATTTATTAAGTAAGTAGTTCTAATAAACTGACCACTTACTAGTGATATAATTATAACACTTGCAATTGAGGAGGAACCATCAGTCTAGTTTTTCGTATTATAGAATTTCTGAGATGAATTCATCTCTCAGCTCAATTTCTAGATGAGAATACATTCTGCAAGTTTAAATTTTGCTATGCACTAATATTTTTATATGTTGGAAACATATCATTATGCATAGAGATGATAATATTTATTTATTATTATATGACCTATATTTCTCCTACTGTATGATACTATTTCAAAAAATTTTCATTTATGACACTTATGCAAAATAGCTAGTAAAGAAGGCATTGTTCACAACTGTTTGTCAAGCAATGTCTATTGAAGATATTTCTAATTTGCTAATAATTGTTTAATTCAAAGATGATATTGGTAAATATAACATATTTTAATGCATTTCCAGATTTTTATAATAGATGAACAAAAGAAGCCTGCTAAGATGAACAAAATATCATGCTTATATAATATCAACATAATGTTAGATTAAGTAATGACAACTGCTTCTAAGACAGTAAAAGTAATTAAATAATTTAGTTAATCTATGTCATTTCAATTACTTTTAATTTTATATATTCATTTATGTTTTAGACAAATAAACTTATCATAAAATGGTGATCAGTTATCAAGAATACTTATTAATGAAAAACATTAAGAATATCATTAAGGTTCCCATTAATCATATCATATATTTATTCCATCAACTGCAGTGAAAATGTTAATCTTTGATAGCAAAAATATTATTATTTCAATGAATTTTATGCAATAAATCATTTGTTTCCAATGTAGAAAGTTTTTTCTATTTTGGGATCACAAATGATTTAATGCCTAAAACCCATTGAGGTAATATTATTTTTACTATCAAAAATCAATATTTTTCTGTTTAATTTTAAATACTGTAATTCCTGTTCAACAATTATGTAAAAATTCATTTCAATTTAATATTGCCTTTCATTTTTGGATTTATTGTTATAAATATTTGTTTTTCGTAATCCTTATTTAACTTTTAATTTATTTTCTCATTATATTAATGTAAATAAAATTTAAAAATTTCAAATATATTAAGTATATCATCAGTTTTAGTAATAATTAATTTTACAAAATATCAAGAGAGAGATTTAATTTAAACCAATTATTATTATTATTCAATTTTTATTGAAGAAAGAAATTAGGATTCTAAAAATATAAATAATAAATATTTTGATAAAATTTGCAACTTATATTTAATAATAATTTTTTTGTAAAATAAAAAAGATTCATTAAATATTATTTACATTTTAGGAGAAAGGACAATTGGAGTATTAACTCATTTAGATTTAATGTCTCCTGGAACAAATGCTTGTGCTGTTTTACAAAATAGAGTTTTTTCTTTAAAACAAGGTAAAATAAATCATCAGTTTAATTTATGATTTGATAAAACTAAAAAATTTAAAATTTATAAGAAAATCAAAAAAACTGAAGTTAAATTATTCTATCTGTTATGATTTTATTATTTTGAAATAGTGAGGATGATATATTTCTTAAAATAATTTAACTGACTGATTAATTACAAAATTCTTCACAACCTATTATTAATTCAATTTTCAATTAAAGATGAAATTAATCAATATTCAAATTACATATAAATTTTATGTCATTTAGAATTATTTATATACCAGTAGTTTACTTCTTATACAAATGATATATAAAATTTTTATATAATTTTCATAGTATAGTTCATTTTATTATATATTACTTCTAAGAAAATATTACAAATAATTAAATTTAAAAGTCAATTATTAAAACACTTTATGCTATTGGACAATAATTTTTATTTCTGAAATAAATTTTCTAAAGATATCTTTTTGATTGTAAAGAAATTTTCACTTTTTAGGAAACTTTAATTTTTTAAATCATAGTTCAAAAGCAAATAAATCTATTCAATATTGAAACATTATTTTTCTTAAATTTTTTATCAATGAAAAGGATAAATAATTTTAAGAATTATTGTAAGACAATGTATTATTTACTTGATTTTTTTAAATTTTATTTTTAGTTTAAATTGAATAATAACAAAATAAACAAAAAAGCTACACCTATGTTGAGAATATATTGAAAATAGGAAAAAATATTTGGCTTAAGAAATATGAAAAATTCATCAGAACATATTTTACATTTAGAAAATATTTCACACATTCCCTTGATTTCTTTTTATACTATAGAAAAATTTTTCCTTTTCGATTTAAATTATATTTACAGTATTTGAAATCTAAAATTAATACAGCCACTATTTGATTTATATAAATTTGACTTTATGTAAAACATTTTCCATAATTTTCTTTAATTTTTTTAAGATATAGAAAGTAAATAGTTACTGTGTTTATAAGTTACAAGTCCAAACATGTTGGCTTACAATATAAGATCATGTTACTTGATTTATTTATGTTTTGTATATGCTGTTTATTGATTTTAAGTATCATATTACAAGGGAAGACCAAAAAGTTATTAATCTCATCATGGCATAGATGTGCTAAGGATCTGAAATTTGCTTCTCCAATTCTTCCTTCTCTATATATCCACCTCCCAGGACATATAGATACGTCTTACACCTATGGAACAATTATTTAATCCCATCTTTGTACAAGTCTGCAGATTTGGAGGTAAACCATCTCTCCACAACAGTAATGATCTCATTATTGAAGAAACTTCTTCCCAAAATTATTTTTGCATATATAGAAAGAAGTTTGAAGGTGCTAGAGAAGTTGAGAGAGAATGGAGAATAGGACAAGGTTTCATAGCCATATTTTCATAGAAAAGTGACTGTTTCTGCAATTCAGTGTGCAGATGTGTTAGTGATATTGATCAAATAATGTGTAATATCTTTGACTCCCACAAACAAAAAAAAAAAGGTTCCTAGAATTGGCAACACTTATTGTGCCTTGGGCACTGCCGGAGGTGTCTTTGTCTTTGTTAGACGTGTTATGTAATTGTCCTGTGTAATGTTTTTTTATATCCAGTAAATATATTGCTTTCATAATCAATCGTCGGTGTATTTATTTAATTCCCAACAGGTTATGGGCCCAGGATCACCGACTGATAAATATTTTATGTGAAAGTTTAGTTTTTATTTAAGAAAACACATTAATTTGCCGCAAGTTTTTCTGATTGTATCCAGCCATTGTGTGAAGTGAAATAAACTAGAAAAATGATGGAAGGTGAATCTGCTCAAATCACTAAGTTAAAAAACAATGAAAATTGGCCACTGTGGAAATTTCAAGTACGTATTCTGCTAAATTCCAATGATGCCTGGAATGTAGTCAACAAACAATTTATCAAGCCAGAACCTCCACATGGTCAAGACGCCACAGCCTTACAAGCTTTTAACGAACAAATTACAGCATGGACTAAAGCCAACAACTTTGCTCAGAAAATAATAGCAATGACAATTACGGATCAACAATTGCTACATATTATAAACTGTGGGTCTGCTAAGGAGATGTGGGAGAAACTTCTTTCGGTTCATGAACAAAGATCGGATGCTAGTGTACACATGTTACAACAGCAATGGTATGCAATGATAAAAGATCCAACAGACGACATAGCAACTCGTATCTCAAAATTAGAAGACTTAGCACATCGACTCCGGAACATGGGTGAGCAAATTCCAAATTCATTAATCATAACAAAAATTTTGATGACATTACCTGCTCATTATAATCATTTTGTTAATGCTTGGGAATCAACGCACATAGACGAAAGAACCTTACCAAATTTAATTTTGAGACTCTCAATTGAAGAAATGCTACTCAATTCTCAGAATAAATTTGAAGGAAGTGCTTTTACCACATGAAAATACAATTCCAAGCATTTTGGGAACAAAGAAAATAAAAAACCGACAACAGTAGCCCATCCAAACAAGGGAGATGTTATGTGTGTAATAAAACTGGTCATTGGGCAAGAGATTGAAATAAGAAAAAAAAACAGAAAATACAGATCTCAAAACAGAACAGAAGGTGACGCACTTATGATCGAGATGCTGACATCAGTGATGAACATAATATTGATACTAATGCATGGTATCTGGATTCCGGAGCTAGCGACCACATGTGCAATCACCGCGAGTGGTTTGTTAATTTCACCAAATTTGAACAACACTTGCCAGTATGCATGGGAAACGGTGAATACATTTTCGCACATGGCAAAGGTGATATAAACATTTTGGCTTTTGATGGATGCAAATGGGTCAAAAGACATCTTTCAAAGGTATTATATATACCTGGAATCAAATATAACCTCTTTTCAGTTGGATCCGCTCTCGATAAAGGCCTACAACTTAAGTCAGATAATACTTCGTGTAAATTACTTCGTGAAGGAAATATCGTTACAGTGGGAGAAAGACAGGAGAGATTATATCAAATGAAATTTCAAATAATAGCCACAAGTGAAAAGCAGGTCAATATCACCACAAAGGAATCGCTCACAACATGGCACAAAAAATTAGCACATCAAAATCTTAAGAAAGTCTCTTTAGAAAAGAAATTTCCCTTTAGAAAATCTTATGAAATCAAAATCTTAAGAAAGTCCCTTTAGAAAGTCCACATAAAGGACTTTCTAAAGGGAAATGATATCCACTTTGAGGATGAAAAAGAAACTTGCTGTGATGCCTGCATCTTAGGGAAAATGCGACGACTTCCGTTTCCCAGCTCCAATGCGAAAAGCTCTGAAATAGGATAACTCATACATGCTGATCTTTGCGGTCCCATGCAAGAAAAGTCCATTGGTGGTTCACGATACTTTTTATTATTCAAGGATGACCTCTCACATTGGAAAGACATTTATTTCCTAAAGGAAAAATCTGAGGTGGCGAGACATCTTGAAGATTTTCTTAAAAAGACGGACAAACATTTAGAAAAAGGTGTAAAAATTTTACGCACAGACAATGGACTGGAATTTATCAATCAACAGGTTGAAGAGTTAACACATCAATATGGAATTATTCATCAAAAAACAGTTGCCTACAGCCCACAGCAGAATGGGGCAGCGGAATGTGAGAACAGAACAATAGTTGAAGCCACAAGGACATTATTACACGCAAAGGGACTTCCGATAAAATTTTGGGCTGAAGCCACCAACACAGCAGTATATGTGCTGAATAAAACTGGAACGAGCAGTGAAAAAGGTATGTCACCATACAAATTATGGACGGGTAAAAAAGCCGACATCTCAGACTTGAGAATATTCAGCGAAGAAGTTTTTACCCACGTGCCGAAAGAGAAAAGGCAAAAATGGGATCCGAAGGCAGAGAAAGGCATTTTTGTGGGATATGACACCACCACGAAAGGTTACAGAATTTGGTTTCCAAATGACAATCGGATAAAAGTTTGCCGGGACGTAAAATTTACCAGTAGATATTATAATTCTAACAGGATAAAGAAAAATGAAACTTCGATAGTAAGACTGAGAAAACATGATTTCAAGGAACAAATGGTAATTCCTGCAGAACATACTTATAAAGAGGTCAAAAAAGAGACCAATGAGCCCATTTATGAAGACATCGAAGTTCATCTTCAAAATCAACCTGAACAACGAGATGATGACGAACCTAATTCTACTTAGGAGAGAATGTCGGAGACTTATAATCTGCGAGATTGAAAGGAAATAAGACCACCAACGAAATATGCAGATTTCACTGATTGCTCAACATTTATTACTGAACAGTTTGAATCCAACACATACAAAGAAGCCATCAACTGTGAGAATTCCAAAGAATGGAAAAAGGCGATGGATGAAGAAATCGAGTCACTTAAACAGAATCACACATGGAACTTGACCTATTTACCAGCGGGTGAAGAAGTAATTGACAACAAGTGGACGTTCAAGATCAAACAGCATCCTAACGGAAGCATCGATCGTTATAAAGCCCAACTGGTGGCTAGAGGTTTCAAACAAAGACACGGTGTTAATTATTATGAGACATTCAGTCCTGTAGTTAGATTTGATTCCATACGAGCAATACTTGCTGTTTCAGCTTTAAAAGGGTTAAAACTCTATCAGTTCGATGTAAAGACGCTTTCCTATATGGAGACTTGCAGGAAAACATCTACATGCAGCAGCCAATAGGTTATGAGGATGGAACAAATCGTGTATGCAAGCTGAACCGAAGTCTCTACGGACTGAAACAAGCATCGTCGAGATGCTGGAATCGGCGTTTGAAGGACGTTTTGAATAAATTCAATTTAATAGCAACGGATGCAGATTCATCTGTGTTCACCAATTCCAGTAAGGACACACAAATAATCCTAGCCATATACATTGATGATGGATTAATTGCTTCGTCAGATCCAATATTGGCAAATTCACTATTAAAGGACTGAGTAAGGAGTTTAATATTAAATCTAGTGAAGCCAAATATTTTTTAGGTCTAGAAATAGAACTACTTCCAAATGGGTCAATTTTCCTTCATCAAATAGCATATACGAAGAAAATACTAGAACAGTTTAACATGAGTGACGCCAATCCTGTCACAGTTCCATCTGGTCTTCATCATCAGATGTGTGCAGCTATGCACCCAAAAGGGGAAGAAATTCCGACTACTGATCCTTATCGCGAGGCAGTCGGGAGCTTCATGTATCTATCAATAGGAACAAGACTTGACATCACGTTTGCAGTAAACAGTGCAGGACAGTACTTAGAAAAACCTACAAAAATTCATTGGAACGCAGTAAAGCGAATCTTAAAATATTTGAAAGGAACATCGTGCCACGGATTACTCTTCGAACATCAAAATAAACTGGAACTCTCAGCCTATAGTGATGCGGATTACGCAGGTGATATACTGTATATACAAGGAGATCAACTAGTGGATTTGTCGTAAAATTAGGATGTGCAACTATTTCCTGGAGTTCTCGAAAACAGAGGGTAGTTGCATTATCTACGACAGAGTCGGAATATCTCGCCGCTAGTCAAACAGTAAAGGAGATTATGTGGTTGAAGAATTTATTATTGCCTTTATTGAAGATAAACAAAATTACCATCACCTTGCTAATGGACAATCAGAGTGCCATCCGCCTGATAAAAAATCCAGAGTTTCACAAAAGAACCAAACATATAGATGTCAGGTTTCACTTTATACGTGAGAAGTATGAATCAGGGGATTTCATTTTAGAATACGTCCCATCAGAAGAGCAACAAGCAGATCTAATGACGAAACTGTTAGCAAAGAAAACATATAGACGTCAGGTTTCACTTTATACGTGAGAAATATGAATCGGGATTTCATTTTAAAATACGTCCCATCAGAAGAACAACAAGTAGACCTAATGACGAAGCCGCTAGCAAATACTACCCTTCAACGCCAACATGAAATTTTACACGTACTAGATATCAATAAGACCAATATCAAATGTCAAAACCATATTTGATTCAAGACTGCCATATGAATCCCTAGCAACAATTGAAATCAAAATAAGATGAATTATTTGATCAACGTGGGAGTGTTAGTAATATTTATCAAATAATATGTAATTACAAACAAAAAAAAAAGAAACAAAAAAGGTTCCTAGAATTGGCAATACTTATTGTGCCTCGGGCACTGCTGGAGGTGTCTTTGTCTTTGTTAGACGTATTACATAATTGGTCCTGGGGAGTGTTAGTGATATTGATCAAATAATATGTAATATCTTTGACTCCCACAAACAAAAAAGAAGAAAAGGTTCCTAGAATTGGCAACATTTATTGTGCCTCGGGCACTGCCGGAAGTGTCTTTGTCTTTGTTAGACGTGTTATGTAATTGTCCTGTGTAACGTTTTTTTTTTTTACATCCAGTAAATATATTGCTTTCATAATCAATCGTCAGTGTATTTATTTAATTCCCAACAAGATGCATTGTCAGTTAGCAGTAACACATCTTTTGACAACAAACCATGTCTTTTTTCCTTGATATTGTTGTGTAACTTTTGTAGTAAGTTTCTGTAGTATGTCCGTTATTGTGTGTCCTTTTTTTGTCAATATGCATCTTTGCTGTTCCAAAACTCAACTTTTAAAAGTTAAAAACTTTTTACTAAATTAGGTTCATATATATATATATAGGAAAAACTAATAAAAGAAAAATTTTAAAAATTCTAAACATTTTTTTTCCATTTTCATTATTTTATGATATTAATTTTATAATTTAAAATAATGCATGTAGGATTTGATTTTATAACAATGATTTATAACTTTAACAATTTAAATTTTTTCAGATTTAAAAAAATTTCTATATATAAAATTCAAGACTGAGATATGTAAAGATTTCTGTTATTAGAACAATAATATATAAATAAACATAGTTATTTTAGTTTGTTCTTTTAGTTAACTCTATGCTTTGAGTAGAGTTACCTAAAAGAATGAATAATGATCAAAAAATTGAAAGTATTGGTTTGGCAATGCTTTTAATTTAAATAAAAATTTTAATAATAATTTCAATAATCACAATTTAATAAACACATTAAAAACATAGTAAATGACAATATTAAATATTTAATATCATTGTTTATAGTTTTTTTTTAATGATACGGCGACCACCGAGATCTACACTCTTTCCCTACACGACGCTCTTCCGATCTTTTATACTTATTGAAGCATTATTTTTGTGTATTCTTAACTAAAATGTTAACTTAATTAAGTTTTTATAAATCTGCTTGAAAAGTTAATCTTGAATTTATGATATAAAATATCTTATAAGTAATATTTAAAATTTGATCATAAATTATATTTTATTCTAAAAGCATATACTAATAATATATTGTTTTACATTATAAGAAATGTAATAAATTAAATGAATAAAATTTCATATAATTTTTCTAATACAATACTTTAATAATACAATGAGTTTATTGTATGTTAAATATAATAAATTATTTTTATATTTAAAAAAGGTTATGTTGGAGTTATTAACCGAAGTCAAGATGACATCAATAGTAATAAAGATATTATTTATGCTGTACAAAAAGAGAGAGATTTCTTTATAAAAACGAAATGTTACAGGTATATTTGTTTAATTTGCTTATTTATTGTAATTATAAATGTGCTCATTAGTTATTTCATATCAAGTTAATATGCTTGTTACTTAGTCTGGCCTAATTTTTTTAAATTTTGACAAATATATTGGACTTGTAAAGAAAATGCAGTAAACCTAAATTTAATGAATTAATAAGGGAAATTGATATTTGGAAATGCTAAAAGTTCATTAAATTGCAAAGTATAAATTACAATCATTAGACAATAATATTTATTATGTAAATAATATACATTCACCTATATTCATAATATATTCATAGTTTCACTTAAATTTAAAATAATAGAATTCTATACTATATTTTTATAAATACTGCAATATATTATATAATGAAAAAAATGAATGAAATATGACATGCATTGTTTGACATACTATATATAGTATTTGAATTTATTACATATACCAGTGGTCTCAAAATGCTGGCCCACAAGCTGCATCTGGCCCTCAAAGAAATTTTGCATGGCCAATGAAGATGTTTTAGCTTTTGTTTAAATACATATTACAATCGGAAAATTATTACAATTTAACGTTAATAAAATAGCAGTATAAAGTTTTAAAGTATACTATATTCAACCTGTGCTGTGCTATAAATAATTACTGTATCAATAAAATATTTTCCTTTCATTGTAATTTTGTTTAAAAATATTTGGCTCTTCAATTCCTTTCAAATTGTGCATTCAGCCCAAACTGCAATTGGAGTTTGAGACCACTGATATTTACAATGTTAGGTTAATTTAATGGACAAAAGTGGATTTAATATAAGGCTGTCATTAAATTTCAAGTCATTCCTTAAATCCAATTTGCTCAAATTGTAATAATCTGCATGCTGCTTTAAAGAATTTATAATTTCATAAGTGGGGTACATATTAAAAAAAAATTATTATTGTAATTCAATTTTGATAACATGCATATTATCAGCAAACTTCAATTTCTATATGAAATTCTATTTTATGGCACAGTGTATGATATTAACTTTTATTCAATATTATCTCTAAAATTTCATTATTTCCACCTGGTTAGAATATTATATTTAATTATTTAAAAGCAATTACTTTGAGCATATTGATAGTAATGTTTTTCACTCTGGTCTTAAACATTTTCAAATGTTTATATAGAAATAATAGATTAATAATGTGGTAGTCTAAATGCAGTAATATCTTGTTAATTCAAAGCTTTCTGAATAAAAATATCAGATTTCAAATTATACAAATTTGAATTATCCATTATAATCACAATGAAAAATTGCATACTTTAAACTGGGGACTGTAAGTTGCTTTAAATTAGTGAGATAATTTGAATTAATCAATGTCAAATTAATGAGATTTTACTATATTGTTCAATTGTAGAATGTTATACAAATTATAGAATATGAATACTTTATATCTGCTTATAATGCATGTTTAAGAAAGAATAACTGTCAGTAGTAATAATAATTTTTCAGTTTTTATAATAAAGGATTAAACCCTAAAAGAAGAATTAATGTTGTTCATATTTATCAAATTACTAAAAATGAATATTATAAGCAGTTATAAATGTTTTATTTATATCTGCTCATGATTATTCTAATGTTCATTTTCTAGAAAGGAATTTCCAAAAATAAAATAACAGTACAGGTAGGCCTTGATTAGCGCAAATAATTGGTTCCACGAATTTCTCGCGCTAATCGAATTCGCACTAATCGAAGTATTAACTCTATGGAAAATATGGTAATTGGTTCTTGCTTTGTGAGATTCCGGCCATTAGCTAAGTTTCACGATGAATAACCACAATAAACTTAACACTAACTGTTTAAGAAATATTTATTTTCATATTTTACATCATTGTTCATCATCTAAATTAATAACTTACCAGGAATTGCGTCTCATATCATCATCAAACCAACCGCCAAATCAAAACTAAAATAGCGAATCGAAAGCGGAAGTTGAGCGCCGCCTGGCCGCCAATTCTGGGTCGAGAATTGAGTGAATAGGCCGATTTGCAATTAAGCATTGCAACTTTATTGAATCAGTAAATTAGTTCCAGATAGCATTAATAAGCGAAGTTAATGAACCAATGAGAAATTTTTAACAAGTTTTCTATTTGTTTATTAGCAGAATACGACACCAAAAGATAAAAAAAACAAATTTTTTTCACAAGTTTTATTTTAAATAAAGAAATCAGATAATAAACAAAAGAAAATAAATAATATCGGTAGTACAGCAATATAATAGGCAAATAAATTTGTAAAGATATCCTTATTTAAAAAAATTTAACAAAGAATGCTTTTATGTCGCTCAATCACATCCATTTTTTGCTGTAGCGTAATCACTTCTCTTTTTTTCGTTTCCTGTTTTATCATCAAAAGTGTTCTTCCTTTTATCCATTTCGATACTTTTTAAAAGAGAAAATTCTGTACTCTACTGTATGTATACGATAGCAAAGCTAAATAATAGTATAGTAATGTTAAACAGTTAACGGCAAAAAGCCCATCTTTCTGATGTTTCACCCCTTCAAAATCGTGTGACCGTTCTTGGACTGCTCCTCGTCCGGTTTTACTAACCGAAAATTAACGGTAATTTGTTAATTGACATCATAAAAGGAGCTTTGTTAGTAAGACTGATCTGTGTTTACAACTCGCACTAATCGAATCTTTTCTCGCACTAACCGAATAACGGTATCAATTTTTTAAGTCGCACTAATCGAATTCGCGCTATTCAAAGTCGCGCTAATCGAGGCCTATCTGTATTATTTCAACTGAACATGCTATCTGTTCACATTCCACAATGTAACAGATTTATGTAATTAATACTGGCTATAAAACAAATGTGAAAGGGTATCAGAAGTGCTATGGATTGCCATGCAATCAATTTCAAGATGAAAACTATTCTACAAACATGATCAAATGTTGAAGTATTCAATAGAATTAATTTTTATGTGAGAAGAGTATTATCTTTATAGAAATTCATTAGCAGTTAATAGAAGTTTATGGACAATATAAAAAAGTCACAAAAAATGGTGAAATGATGTTATGACTTTTAATACTATTATGTTAAAAATGGCCAAGCACATTCATATCAGATGATAAATATGTATCATGCAGAAATCCTTATCAAAAAACATAGAAACATTAACATGAAGGATATTGTCTGAAAGTATACATTTTGATAAACAATACATATAGAACTGTCTCCTGTATATTGTGTTGCATGAATATAGGCCCATACTTCCAATCTGACTGGTAGATGGTTTCAACACTACAGCTTGAAGATTCTCATCTATTTCCATTCAATCTAATCTTGCACTTTGATTATTATCTGAATATTTTTATGTTTATCTTTAGACTAAATTGTCATGAAGATTGCATTAGTTATCTTTCATAGTTTAAAAGTTGTTAAGGAACTTTAAAAGGATATTTTGAAATTCAAAAATAATGATTGCTCTATTTACAAAAACAATACAGTATAACTCTGATATTAAATACAATATTGCAAAACAAATATTGTGCACAATTGATAGTGAGAGTAAGAAGGATTTATAGCTGAAACTTATTAATCTATCATAAATCAACATTTACTTAGAGGATTATGCGATCCAAATAACCATAACTAGTCAAATTTCTCCTAGCACTTTATTTTTGAAATAACTGCCAATTTAATAATTGATTAATTAATTTATGCTATGGTGTCACCATCTGTTGGATTAATAATTAATTATTTAAATTTAGGTTAAGGTGGCACCATCAGTTTAGTAAAAATTAAAGATGAATTATTAAATATTTCCCAAAATTAAAAATTTGCCTTGGTCTGGAGTCAAATGGGAACTTTGGGTTACCATCCTGACACCTTAACCAGTTAGATTACCAAGGCATTGGCAGATTTCAATTTTGAGATGTATATAATTTAGAAATTATCAGGCTTATGCAGATAGCAGCATCTTTTGAATTTCATATTCTGGATAATTTTGCAGGCTCAAGGGAATTGATAATATTTGTATTTTTTGAGTTTTAATAGATTAACAAATCAAATAACCTTAACTAGCCAAATTTCCCCTAGCAATTTATTTTTGAAATAAATGCCAATTTAATCAATTATTAAATTGGCAGTTATTTCAAAAATAAATCACTAGGGGAAATACTTAAAAAATGCAAATATTATCAATTCCCTTAAGCCTATGGTGTAGTGGGGCCCGAACACACCAGAATCACACAACTCTGCTTACTTTATTCTGACTCTCTGTGCACATGTATAGTTCTTTAATATAGATATGTATAGGCAGGGACTTTCAAAGAAAATATGAGGCTTGGTGCAACTAATATTTTTGAAGCTCTTCAAAAAAAAGAAAAGACAAAATTGTCAAATATACAGTGGTAAGTAAATAAGAAAAGCAAAAAATTGATAGAGATTTAAAATTTTGATAACACTGAAGTTCAAACAGTATAAAAATATACAAATATAATTTTTCTACCATATTTAGTTATAAATTGAAGCCCGAGGCAGCTGTCCCTTTTGCCCCCCTCTCTGATAGTCTCTGTGTATAGGCAGCATTCTGGTACATGTATTGGTAGCATTCCAGTACTTATTTTTTTAGCACTATATCACTGTCGAGCCTGCAAAATTATCCAGAATATGAAATTGGAATGCTCTTCATATAATCTATTAAGCTACTAAACTGCTCCATTTTTATTAAACAATCAGTAAGCACTTCAATCAGGGAAAGAAACAACTTTCTCATTCAACAAACTTTTTTCTTTATTATATAAAAAGCACTTTTGGCTCTATCGAGCCCTCATCAGTATTAAAATATCAAACAAAAGCTTACAGTAGCTAAACAACAGTAAATAAATACAGTTATATTCTAAATTCTAAAGTTCGAAAGAATTTCTTAATATTCGAATTTAAATCACGTTTCTTCAGCTCATCTCTAATCAGCTTACATCATATTTCTTGCATATGTACTTTCTTCTTCTTCTTCTCACAATACTCTCATGCTAGACTTACTTTTTCAGGCTCATTATAATTAATAACATTTTTGCCAGCCGATTTTTTAGTGAATATTTCAACCGCTTCTGCTACACTCAGCTTCTCAGGGTTCTCTATTATACTTACGACTTTAATTTGATCCCATTTCGGTATAGCTTCAAAATTCAACAATCTTTGGACCAGTGCCATGCTACCTTTAGCCTTTTCTTGGTCGTCCTTATGTTCTTGCAGCCTTCTTTTAATATATCTTATGGTGGATCCTATATATAACTCCTCTCTCTCTCTGTATCCCTGTTATCTATCTTTATTTCGTATACTCCTGGCATATTCATTGATTGTTCTTGCAGCCTTCTTTTAATATATCTTATGGTGGATCCTATATATAACTCCTCTCTCGCTCTGTATCCCTGTTATCTATCTTTATTTTGTATACTCCTGGCATATTCATTGGTTTCTGTCTGTCTTTATCGTTTCTTGTCATATTAAACACTGTGTTCCTTCTGGTGAAGGCTAATCTTCTGACTGCTGCCTTTTCAATCTTTCTCTTATGTTTCAAAATAAAAGGATTCGTTTCAACAGTATAGGGGCTGTTTTCTTCATATCTATTCTCATTTCAGTGTCTTCCTTATTAGGTATTCTCCCTTTCTTATCATTATTATTTCTGCACATTTTTAATATATTATTCCTATGGTAACCATGTGCTTTTACTTGTTTTATTATCCATTGCAGCTCTTCTTTAGCACTATCCCATGTACTACAATGTGTAGTTATCCTATTGAGCAGAGCTCGAAACGATGCCATTTTTATGTGCCAGGGTTCTTTTGATGTTTTGTGTTTAAATAGGGGTACATACATGTCCTTTCTGTATACCCAGGTTTGGTATTCACCTCTCATTATCTTAATTTTAACATCAAGGTAATTCATTTCTATTCATCTTCTTTCATTTTTTTCAAGTTTAGCTCCAAACTTTTATCTTCAAATATTTGCTCTATGTTCATTAGATTTTTAGTTCTCTCCCTTATTGTTATAATATCGTCAATATATATATGATATATCTTCACAGTCAGGATGAGTGTCTGAAAAACTTTGTTTTTTTTTCTAACGACGAGCTCTGCTAGTACCCCTGCAAGGGGGCTACCTATTGGTACTCCAACGGTCTGCTTATAATAACTATTGTTATATTGAAAATAGGCTTCTTGGATTAGTAGGTGGCACAAGTCTCTTAATAATCCAGGATCCGTTTCCTCTTCTGGTAGGTTTTCAAGGAGCATGCGGTACAATAGTATACACGCTGGTTCAAGTTTAATGGAGGGGTATAAAGCTTCAAAGTCGTAAACCTCCATAGTTTCTTCTGGGATAGGACCCACTTTGTGGAGTACGTCTATAAACTGTCTTGTTGATGTTAATGACCATTTGTTACCTGCTAGTTTTTGTCTATACCACTTTGCCAGTGTTTTTTCTACTTTATATGTGGGCACGTCTCTCCTTTCTACAACTGGTCAAATCCTGATTGGCTCTTCATATTAAGTTTTATACTCTGCATTAATTTCTGAAATCTGTATTGATTAGTTTTATTAAATTTTGTGTTATTGTATAATACTAGAAATAATTTATTTTTAAATTATAATGTAATCAATAGAATGTAATCTGTTTCTAAAATAGAATACTTAAAAATTAAAATTATATATTAATGATTACTTCTATCAAACATTGACAATGGCAGCCAGATAGCAAAGTCTTCTCTATTCATCAACTTATAGTTTGATCTAGGAGTTACCAGTATCAATAGTCAAGTTAAAGGGCCTCAACTATTGTTACTGGTTTATTCACATAGGAGATAGGATTCTCCAAGAGAAGATAGTGGAGCTGACTGTGGCATTGGGATCTGGTAACTTTTAATATGAGTGTTGTCCTACTCATAGAGAAATTACACCAATAGAAATATCTATGGCCTGGAATTCTTGAGACATCTATAATATAAATCTTCAAATGATCAGCAGTTGTTAATGAATTATGTTAAATAATCTTTATTATTGTAATCTTTACTATTGCTTATTGTATTAGCACATTTGTTAAAATGTGCTAATACAATAATAATATTATTTTCATTAACAGTTTTCATTCATAATGATATCACTAACAAAAACTGACCCTAAATATGAATGATAAATACAATTATGAGCAGGGCCATCTTTAGACACAGAGTTTAAGCATAGGTACACTTACAGCAAGGGGTACATTACAAGAGTTTAAATCAGTAATGGTTTCATTAATAAAATCATTACTACTTTAAACCCTTGTAATGTTCAGATATCAAGTTGTGTTCAAACATCAGCAAGATCATAAACATTCAGTCTACTGAAACATATGAAATATTTGGAAGTTGATATGTAATGCTCTTCTCTTTAAATTATGAATGGTTATCATACATCCTCTTCCTCAGACACTTCTCTTTTTATAAATTTTAAAATTCTTCTGGATGGGTTTTTTAAATATGTAAAAATGTGTGAATTTTTGACTATTGTAAAATAAAAGTTATAACTTTTATGATTACAATAGTCAAGTAAGCTATGTTATAGCGAAAGTAAGTTTATTTTAAAAAAACTCCACATTTTCTAAGAAACATACAATCTAAGAATATTATTAGCACTTTCTATATCTAGGGCTTGGGAGAGATCTTTTTCAAAATTAAAGTATGTTTTATTAGGTTATATTAAAGGTAATTAAAAATTATCTGAGATGAATTATGCCCTAAGAATATTCAATAGATCTCTTAATGATAGTTATAGGAAATGAAATTTTAGACTTAAATTGATTTTAATGATCTTATTGATGAATTTAAATTTGCTACTATTTAAAGCATGAAAAGTATAGATATAATTATTAATTAATATTATTTTAAGCTTTAATCATAAATTTATTTAGTATAACAATCTAATATATATTTATTTTTTAAGTATTTGTTATATATTTTTTAGTTAGTTTTTATATATGTATTTGTACAAACTAATGAGGACAGCTAGTAAGTACATTAGTACTTACTAATTAGAATCAGTTGCACTGAGATAAAGAATGTGTCATTTTCATTTTTATTTTAATTATTCACTATAATGATGATCCACCAACAAGTACTCCTGACAGTAAAAAAGATAAGTAGACAAATGAGTAGATGTCTTCAAAACAAATGAAATATTTTTAGGCATAATCTAAGTGTGATTTAAAATTTGCATATTAATATGTTTCAACAGATAATTTATATAATACTATGATTTAACTCTTGCTTCAGGAGCATGCTGCTTTTTCATCTGATATTTTGATTTCCATATTTCTTAAGCATTTTTCATATACATAAATAAATCAGCTCTTTTCACAAGTGGAAAAATATAATTTATTTTACTTGAAGAACTTTCAGCTTTACTAAGCTGTAATTGCTGTATTCTTTTATTGATATCTTATGTGTAATTGGTGAAGATGGCTTAGTAAAGCCGAAAGTTTTTCAAGTAAAATAAACTATATTTTTCCACTTGTGAAAAGAGCTGATTTATTTATGTTTAAGTAAGGAGTGGGATGAAATTATGCATTTTTCATATATTTATAATAATTATGAACACAGCAAAAGTTGTGTTCAAACATCAGTAATATCATGAACATTCAGTCTACTAAAACATGGTTTGATATGAGATATGATTTGCTGGGATATGTAATGCAAAGTATTTACCTGAAGTCACAACAGGTTATTATATTGCTATCAAATGAATTTCAATAAATTTTATAGTGCAGACAATCTCTGACTTACAGGATATATTGCTTTATGACATTTTGCTATTATGGTGTTTTCAATTATATTTATATTTTTATTTTATATCTCAAAGGAAAATTATTTGTAAAAATCTCAAAATAATATTTTGAATAGGTATATAAACATAAATTATTACATAGATCAATAAATTATACAAAAATCATTCATTTTATTCCAATTTTAAATAAATTTTTGTTCTAGACACTACCACATTGTGATAGAGGATGAGTATGATGACGTTTTTTAGGTCAGGTTTGGTAAGCTATCATATCACACTTGCGATATTCTGTACCTGGTAATGGTCACTTTTAAAGCTTATCACAGACTAGACAATACCCACAATGAAGTTAACTAGAAGATTAAAAGATAGGTTCAACAAGCTGGGCTCAAATCCTTCTTGAAAACCGAAAATGTGAGACTGGAATTGAATTTGAATCCTCCAAGATAGTAAGCAAATGCTTTACTACATGGCCATCCAGACAAATTTTTATATCTAGTGCTATTGTGTATTTAATGATAGTGTAAATATGTTTTAGGCTTTAATATGCAATAACAAATAAAAAAGACTGATTTTGCTTTACAGCAGTGGTCTGGAATGTAATGATTGTCTAATGAAGTATGCCTGTATGTAGATTTGTATTTATATAGAAATTCCTCAATTAACAAGAAAAATATACTGATTGAAGAGATAAAGCTATAACACAGAGATACAAGCATTTTTTCCTAATTTTATCATTTATCATATATAAATGTTTTATGTTTATTAGGTTAGTTTTAGTGAACAAGCTAGCCCAGACCTCTCTTGAAAAACTGGAAGTGTGAATTGAATCTGGATCCACCAAGATAATAAGTAACTGCTTTACCAAACAACCATTCATCCAACTTATATGCTTATTTTTTAATGTAACTATTTTTAATATTACATATTTAGGATGAACAGACTAGTATTGTATAGGAATGTTTCGACATACATATGTTTCAAATTATGTAGGGTTTTGTGAAATGGTCCACTTACATAAATCAAAGATTTTCCTGTATTTGAAATTCAGATTGAATCTTTTGTTCATTGTATTTATTTCTGACATAAATATAGCACAATATGATAAAAGCATTTGTGCTAAGTTCTTGCAAAAATTTGTTGGCAGTGTTTTACAGAAGTTTAAATATATTGAGTAGAAAGAATTGAAAATTAAACATAGTAATAATTACATAAGAAAACTTCTGTTGTCTTACTGTTAAATTTTATATGTTATTGCATATTACTATATTTTATTCAAAAATTTCTATAAAATGTTCTTAAAGATTTCAATTAATATTGTTATTTAAAAAGCTTTAAAAAGTAATCTATTTTAAAAATATTTTAGTTAATATCATGAAAATTATAAACACAATTGTTCTGCTATAATGTGTGAGATATCTTCTGAAAAAACAGTGTCATAAAATTGTGTATTATATAGCATGCATTTTTTTATATAATAGTCAATGATAGATTCTATAAAAGCTATAAAATATCAATATTTATCCTATTTCCAAATTTATTTTAATCAATATATATTACATTATGATTGATAAATAATATATTAGAATTTGAAAATTATTAGATAAAAAGTTATATAATAAATATATATTGTCCGTCCACGAAAGCCGCGCCTAGCTAAGGTGGATGAGTCCAAGCACGAAAGGGAGAGTCGCAGTCAGTATAATGATAGGTGGGGATATTGAATTAATATTATATTAAGTTCTGTTAAATATTTCCAGTGCCAAAACTAATCATTTAGCATTCGACATTACAATAAACTTCCATTCAACTTCAGTTATCTTGCATTTGAAATCATTCATGTGCAAAGCTGTCATCCCTATTTTGTCACTGGACTTGTTCAGTTAGCGCACACGTATTTGCATCGATGGTCGCGGCTAAGCTGGACGGACAATAATTATATACATACAGACCCCACTTTGCATCTTTTCAGTTTGTTTTTTTCTGAAGTTGCATTGTAAAATAATTAAGACATTATTTAGTTTTGGGTCATAAAATTTCACATTTGCATTATTTATTGAATCCTTTTTCCTTTGGTTGCATAGTGGCTCTCATTATATGGTTTGGTTACTGTTCCATGTACATTTGTAATAAGTACTTCTGATGCTGCAATATGTAAATACAAACAAAATTCACTTACTTTTGTATACTTTAGGAAACTAATTATATTCCTGACATTTTTTTTTATTTCTGTTAGTGCAGCCAAGAGCAATACAATATGGCATAATGAAAATTTTACAGATAAACAGTTTCATTAAAATAAATACAGTTTTATCTAAAAACACTTTAATTTATTGAATCTACAGTGCTAAGTTACTTGACTTAGCTTTACATCAACAAAGAGCTATCAGAAAAAATATGCACATCAGTGCAGCTTTTATTCTTTACACTGTGCAGAATACTCATCTTCTTTTAATAGTAGTATAAATTGCATTTTTCAGTTATCTGTTCCAGTATGAAATAGGTATATTGTATATGTTGTAGATGCTGCTGTGTGGTGCTTTTTTTCTGTTTATTGAAAATAGTAATACCAATTCCCTCTCTTTCATATTTCAATGTCTTCTTATGGAAATTATATATTGATTTGTATCATTTCAGAATGCATCCCCAATGCAAAGTGGATTCTGAGTGTACACATAATTGTCTGTGTCATAAAATATTCAATAAATAATTTCTTAAATTCTTACAAATTGATTAAATTTCTATAAAGTTTGGTCATGATACCTTTATAAAATAATAAAATTGGACATTTTTGTCAATATAAGAGAGATTTAAATTTTTGATAGAGATCTTTATTGAATTTAATATTAATTAAAATAGATAGCTATAGGAAATAAAATAAGAACTTTTAATAAGAGTTAATAGATTTCTAATTATACTAAGACATATTGTAGTATGGATATTCTTCATATGAATAATATGAGCTTTTCAGTGCAGTATATGATAAATGATAAATATGTGAAGAAAAGTGTTCCTTAGCTTCTTGTAGTATAGCAAGAAGTTTTTCTTCACACATTTAGTATTATTGTCTATTGTCTGAAAAGTTCAAAATAAGAAATATACATTAAAATTAAAAATGATAACTAAATCTGAATGTTCTTATGAATTCAATTGTAAGTGAAAATCAGTTTCAGAATAAAATATTGTAAATAATAAGGATTGTGTTTTGGATACAAACTAAAATACATCAGATATCAAAATAATTGTAATTTAAACAATATAATTTTAAATTAAACAATATATTAATTTCAAGTATATAAAGAATAAATAACAGTACAGTTGCAAGCAGAATCTGATTTTAAGCCAAACTAATTTACCTGATAAAAATTATGCAATTTAGACAATTCTAGTTATGCCTAAAACTTATAGGCAATACTAGTTTAGACTTAAATACAGATAAATAATAGGATCAGTAGAATTTGTGATGAACACTAATTGTATTATTATTATTTTTTAATTGAACAAAAGGTACAGAAAACATTGATTAAATAGTTTATTTTGGCATTTGGCATGGGGGTGCATTTGTCACTGAGTGTGACTTCAGCCCAAATTGGTAATTTCATTAACATTTGGAGTGATTAAGTAAATATAAAAAATTAGTGACAAAAATAAAATAGAATGTTTTTGTGAATAGTCAAAAAGAGTTCATACAGTTTTATTAAACTTGTATGTAATCCTGTTTGCTTATAAATTATTTTTAATAAATTTATAAACTACAATTGGTCTACAAACAAATAATTTGTGTATTTTAAATTTACAACTAATTCATGTATTTTCGGGATAATCCAGATTTTTGATTAATTTAATCTGACAGGTTATGATCCAAATGAATGGTGCTTTACTATAAATTCAATGATTTTCTGCTGTGAATATAAAATCTGACAAAAGACAGTGCAGCTTGTCAATTTTTTAAATGATAAGTAGAATAATAATAATAGCAACAGTAATATCGGTAGTAGTAATTAAATGTAATATATATTTTCTCAGTTTCTTCTAAACATTTTTTCCTCTACTTTGTTTTAATGTGTTAAATCTTGTTTATTTGAATTTGTTAAAATACAATTAGGCTATGACTATTTATCTCCTTATTAAATTATCATACATGGCTTTTCATCAATGTATTGTAATGCTGCTGTGAAACATTTTGATATTTTTGCATTATTACATTAATAAATTTCTTTCCAATCACTCATTTTACAAATTCATTGATAATCAGGGCTAGACTTATGAACAGGCACCAGCCTGTGGTCCCGCAGATATAGGGTCCCCAAAAATTAAATTTGACAAAATTTTTTTAAGAACGTATGAATTTTACTTAGAAAAATTACAATAATGAATATCAAAATCAAAGTAAGATACTTGAATATATTATATAAATAAAAATCGAAATAATTTTTGTCTTCATTAAACTCAAACTAATAATATACCCAGTGGTGGGATTCAGCAGGTTCGCACTTGTTCGGCAAAACCTATAGGCAAATTTCATCGAGTTCGGCGAATCAGTTGTTAAAATGGCACTTATAATCAGTTTTCTTCATTAAACTCAAACTAATAATATACCCAGTGGTGGGATTCAGCAGGTTCGCACTTTTTCGGCAAAACCTATAGGCAAATTTCATCGAGTTCGGCGAATCGGTTGTTAAAATGGCACTTATAATCAGGTTTCTCTCTGAGGTACAGTGAAAAAGATGGTTAAGGACAAATCACATAGCCAATGATGCTCGGATAAAAACAAAGAAAATTGCAAATGAGGACGCCAGTCATGAAGCAATATGGAAATATCTTAAGTAAAAGTTTTATTGTTTTTTGTCAGGTATTATTTAATATTTTTTCATTGATAATTTAAAACTCTTTCTTATAACAATCTAGTTTTGTGTACCTCTTTTATTGTTCTTATTTAAGTAGTAACTGTATGAAATAATAAACTAGCTTTAGGTATATCGTTTTTATACTTAAAACGGTCATTAGAGCAGCGAACCGGTTGTTAAATTATTTGAATCCCACCACTGAATATACCATGATTTATAATCGAGTAGTTATTTTTCTTGCAGATATCAAGTAAGGACAACAGAATTGTTTTTAAATATAAAAACATAGTATATCTTTCCACTACCTTTTATCAATATTTAATGTGAGCCTAGTAATTTCATTTATACAGTATATGCATATTTTGAAATTCTTAATTTGATCGAGGATCCGCAACGTAATAGTGCTTCAGGCCCCGATAAGTGTAACTAAGGTGCTGCTGCTGATATAACTTTCAACTAATAAGCATATATCAAATTCATTAGTACATGTACAATATTTGTAATTTCCCTCCAACCTAATTTTGCAAAAATTAACAAAACTAGTTTTGCCGAATTCAATTTCAGTCAATACTAATTTGGCATATTCAAAATTAATTTTATTGGATTAGTGGCAGTTAAAAATAGTACAATATTTCCTAATTGCTGTCCGTCGAAACTATATTAAATAAATTTTGTCTAAAATCATGTTTTGAATTTAATAATTCTCTAATTTGGTCCAGCCAATTTAAAGATCTAACATACATAATTATGTATGTTACAGATCTCTAAATTGGAGTCTTTTTAATGGAAGATTATGCTTTACGAAAGTTATATTTTAAAATTTTGTCTCCGTCTGATCAATAGGGAATTTACAATGTGTATATATAGTTAGCGTCATAATAAAAAAGTCGGCCGGATGGCCGCGTGGTAAAGCTTTGGCTTACCACCCTGGAGGATCCGGGTCCCATACCTTCAGTTTTTCAGGAGGGGTCCGGGCCCGGCCCCGGCCCGTTGAACCCCATCCTTCAACCATCCGGTTGACCCCATTACGGGTGTTGGCCAGCCTGTGATGGGCTCTACAAGTGGCCGCCGGCAGATACAGTATATCCCATGAGGATATGGCGGCGTAAACTAATTAACCTAACCTAACCATAATAAAAAAGGTGAAAAAACATTCAACAGCATATAGAAAAAGCTCTAATGGATCGATTTGGATGCAGTTTTTTTAAATGAAAGTGTACTAAAAACTCTAAAACTTCTTTTTTATTTATATTGTTAGCTATAAAATAGGCCTAGTTCATATACAGGTGGTCCTCAACTTACGATGGAGTTCCGTTCCAACATCTCAGTCGTAAGTCGATTCTGACGTACTGTACATTACGACTACGTTACGTACGCTACGGTACGTTAAAAGTCAAGGAGTTTTTTAAATTCTTGATTTGTTTGAATTTTGTTTTAATATTTTCATAAATTAGGTTTCTATTTAACTTAAAACGGTTAAAAATATATAAATTTGGATAATAACATTTATAAATTATTTATTAACACACACAATTAAATACATAAATACAAAATTAAGAAAGAAAAATTTAAGAAATTTTTTCATTAGTAGTAGACTCGTTGGTGGTAGTATTTCTCTTATTGGACATGATAGGGTTACGACGAGATACAAAAATTGCAACGAGAAAAACGAATACTACGATTGCTGATTAGCAGCTAACCTGTTAAAGACTGTGATAATTTAGAAATGAGTGAATCAAACTTGCGTGTCATTGAAAGGCTTTGCTTGCCTATTAATGGCGATGCTGCGATGCGTATGCAAAAGCCATGTGATATATGTATGTATATGCAGGCAAAAAAGTTGAATTAGAGAATTTTTAATAATAATTTTTGGCCGTCGTAAGTCGAGGACCATCTGTATAAATTTGCATGCAATTGTTAGATTTCTGCATACGGCTTTGTTTAAATCCTTGTTGTGGAGCACCTACTCGGTCTAAAATATTCAGGAAACACTTTTTGGAATGTTCTTCGAACGTTCTATCTGTCAATGAAAATTTTATAATGATATCTTTAATAAGAGTGGCAATATTCGAATACATTTGAAAAAAATTTTCAAATTATTCAAAAATCTAGATATGAAATCCGACGATTAGGGAAGTATAACTTAGCATTAATGTTTGCGATAAAATGTCTTGTGTCATCATGTTTATCCTGCAAAATAAAGTACACTGTGCTCGCAGATTGGAAGCTACTGTATATAAATTTTGAACAAGTCTAGATGTGTTTGAAACAGTACAAGTCGCAGGTATTAGCTTATAAGAAGTTCTTAGGTTTAGTTGCCAACTGTCACTGGTGTTAATTGCATGTGCATTCTTAACTTCATTCTAGCTTTCAAAGTCTCAAATAGCCTCAAAGATGCTTAATGACTATTCCAATAGCACAGGGGTCTCCAAACTTTTTGCCATGAGGGCCAACATTGGGTACTTCAGCATCGTTCTGCGGGCCATAGCAAAAAAAAAAAAACTCTAGAATTAGATATGAGTTTTATTGAAAGCAGATAAACGGATGCAATAATGAAGTAGATATAAGGAATAAGTTTATTTTGTTTTGAATTCTTTGAAATATTTTTTTGTCCATTTTAACCGAGCTTTTACAGTCAGAAAGATCGTGACCGGATGGCCGAGTGGTAATGCTGTCGGCGTGCCATTCTGGAGGACTCGTGTTCGCATCTCGCATCTGGTAACTCCTGAAAAGTTTTTTCGGGTGCTGGGCTCGGCTCGGCGATCCCCGTCCTTCACCAACCGGCCCTTCTACACCGGTGTGAGTACAGCCAATGGTTGGAACTGGTCCCGTCCCTTACTAATCTCTCTGATTGGAAAGGAGCGTAAAATATGCAAAAAAGTCACAAAGATCGCAACTTGGATTACAATTACTTTTTGCTATCCGGGAATATATTTTGAACTCTATTTTAATTAATGCATTTGAAATCTATCAACACACCCTGTTTTTTGCGGATTCTTATTGGAAAATTATTCCAATTGGCGGGCCAGATAAAATCATAACGCGGGCCACATGCAGCCCGCGGACCGTAGTTTCGAGAACCTGCAATACCACACTCAGCTCTGGCTGTTTAGTGTATGAAAATGTAAGTTTCGTTTTATATATTTTGAATTACAAGTGTAAGGGGGCACCAAAATTAGTTAATGCTTAGGGCATCTAAGAGTCTTAATCCGCACTGAAAGCAGTAATCAGAATGCAGTAAGTGTAAACGCTGATATTGATGAAAGAAAAACGTTCTAACTTCAAGGAACTATAGCTTAAAATAGCAGCATTCATATTAAAACAACTAAAATGAGATAATTGTTATTTTTATTACTGTAAAATAACATTGATGACTGTATAATTATTATTTTTTTATTATTGTAAAATAACATTGATGACCGATCATAAATATGAACTGTGACCGCAGCAGACTTTCGTATGAACTGATGTCAAACACACTGTGAGACGGCATAGCAGTATCAATGTAACAAATTCCTGCGATTTCGGATTTATGTAAGAATAACCGTTTGAAAAACCACGCCAAAGTGAATCAATAAAAATATAGAATTCGAAAAAACCGCGTTATATCGAAACAGCGTTAAACGGAGCAGCGCTAAGCGGGGTCTTACTGTATTTCCAAGATAAGTAAAACAGTTCCTGTAAATATGAATCCTGAAATGCTTTCTTAAAACTTTTCATAACCTTCGTTTTCTTCGGAAATTATGCTAAAAGATTCTGTTTATTACATTTTTTTACGAGTATTTTGATATGAAATGATTAAGCAAATGTATGAAATTGTCTTTAAAAATAAAATATTTAAAATTTGTTTCACTATAAGTTATTAACATAAATTTTACTGGATATGCGAAAATCTGACACGATTCCAAATTTTTTGATTTTGAAAACATCCAAAATTTATTGATTAATACTAGAATATATACGGTATTAAAATATTAAATTTATTAGATTAATGTAATTTATAAATTTTATTTGTTATTGAATTACAACACTAAGCTCTTTATATTTAATTAAACTATATAGTAGTGGGGAAAATTATTTTTATTTTGTTAATTTTTTTGCTCTTTTCCAAGCATTCGAAATTAATGTTGTATTCTTTGGTATTGAATAATTCTTTTGTCCATATCAGTCGATCTTTGAATTGATTCATATTCAGTTTCTACAAGTGTACATAATGGCTATTAATTAAATTATTCATTTTAATTTTAATTTATTCGAAATATAATGATGGAGATGGAATGAAATTCTGCCACCAGAATCTCGGTATCAACTGGAAAAAGAAAATTTTTTCAATAGATGGCGTACTGTAGTGAGCAAATGTCGTTTCCTGTTTAATTCTGTAAACGGAAGATGGAGGTCATGTATTAAGAATGCCAGGATAAATTTGGATTTGTTAGTAAGTAAAAAATAAACGAATAATAAATATACGAAGAACAGTTGTTTAAAAAATTATAAATAACTGATATATAAAAAATGTTTAATTAATATTTTAAAATACTAGAGGAGGAATTAATCAAATATTTAGCGGTACAATAAATTATAATAATGTATGTTTAAAAGTTATTACATTATCTTTATCAAAATATACTTTATAAATACTGTATTTAATTTATTTACAGAATTCTAGTAATTAAATAGTTATTTTTGAATGCACTATCATATTTTTTAGTTGGAAGATTCTTTTCAGTTTAAAGTATTTCAGATATTTTGATATAATATTTAAAAATGTTCCTCATTTTTGATCAGATCAAAATTTAATTGTGGCACATTGTTTCATCTTGAATACTGAAATATAGAATTTTTAAATTATGATTAATTTAACATTAATTATTGTTAAATAAATAAATATCAAAATGTTTTCCTTAATCAGAATGAAAATATAATTAATAACTGATGCAAACACAATAAAAAACTATTTAAAAATATTTTTTGACTAAATATTTTTATCATCCTCAGTGTAAAGATACAAAACAAATCTAAATTATGCAGTTACAGTTAGAATTAATTTTGAAAACTCAGTATCAGGGCTGTGAGTCATTCCAAAACCAGTAACATTATTCAATACTATGTAAATCATTTTGTCAGTTTCCCATAAATATAATATTAAAATGGAGTGATTGGTTCCAAACAAAAAATTTTGACAAAGAAAATCAGATATACTTATTCTGTACTTACAAAAGATTTATGAAAAATATAAATTCTGAGGTTTTTTTGTAATTTTGCTATTTCTACAAGTTGGTTCGATGAAATAATTTTTCTCCCAAACAATCAATATTACAATTACTAACTTTTGAAGGGACAATAACACTACACAATAAATTTAAAATGGAGATCTATATATTGAAGAAAGAAGGAAATAGGCATACACCATTCTTTATATGCTACAGAAAATGAACACCAGATAGTGATCTGAGATTGTAACAACATTAATGTTGACTAATGTTACTCATTCGATTATATAAGGGCATGTATTACTGATCTGCCTTTTATTTGTTCAGACAGATAGATTCAAGAATGCTTTTGCTGCTGTTTTATGCTAAAGCTTGTGTATTGTCACAAACTTTATTTCTTTTTTTCAAGTGTCTGAACAATCATTAATATTAGATATACTCAAGCTATTCTTCTTAATTTCATGTTTAGTTAAACTTTGTTGTTCAATCTTTTTTCATCTTCTTACATTTCAAATGTTAATTTAAGAAGGAAATGGCATTCTTTCTTGAACTATAGAGAGTAACTAGATTATTGCTAAGGTCCAATAATAACAATTGTGATGAACAAGAATTTGACCATACCTTAAATAAACCCAGCACTGAATTTTGCAAGATAAATTCTTCTAAAACAAGTATGCATCCTTTCTATTATGGAGGAAGTAACAATAAAATTTTAATTCTGTAAAACGTTTTCGGACCTGTCATCGGTTCCTCATCAGTACAAGTTTCTTAAGCATAGAACATTCTGAAAAGGTTCTTTTTAGAATGTTCTATGCTTAAGAAACTTGTATTGATGAGGGATCGATGACAGGTCCGAAAACATTTTACAGAATTAAAATTTCTTTGTTACTTGCTACTAGTGCTGTTATGAACTCCATTATTGTATAAAAGCAAGTAGTTTTCTCCTATATCCTATCCTTTCTATTCCTTGCTTCATTGTTATTGTTTATGGCTCATTCAAATCAAAGCCATCAAGAATCTCAATGCAGGTTCAATAAGTCCAGTTTTCTCAAGAAGTTTTGAAATTATCATGATCTGATCTGCTGGCTTGGTTAAAATCAATTTCTTCAAACACACTTTGCTTTTATAATTCAGTAAGATTATTGAATTTGAGTTTCTCATTATTGAAGTTAAGCATCTCAAATGCATCTTCAGGAAAAACTTCTAAATCAAGTTTGCTGCTATATGGAGCATCTGCATTATATAGGCAACAGGATCAACTTTTGGAGTGGTATCTGAACCCTGAATAAGCTGTGAAAAAAGGCAAATTTACTCCAGATGCCCTTATTGTTTGTCAAAAATATTTGTAAATTGATATACGGTCAGAGAAATTTGACTGTATATCAATTTACAAATATTGTTTCTATAGCCATAGCCAAGCTGTGACAAGATATTTTATTCACATATAATCTATATTTACATAGAAAATTTGATTTTTGATTGACAATTCAGCATCTGTTATAAATCTCCTAAATTCCTTGCTCCATCTAGGATATTGAAGGCCTTCCAAAAGCCTTTTCAATAGGTTTTTCTTATTAGATTTTATACTGCTTTCCATCCTTTTTATCCAATTTTATACTATTGGATAATAAGGAACAAGACATTTCAATGGCCATTATAGGCTGCTTATACCTATAATGAGGTCTTGTTTTATATTGCTTTTTTACTGAAACTAATTAAACAGCAGCACTGTTCTAGCATTTTACCAAGCCTATATTTGTAATGGGTCAGCTGTGAGATGAACAATGGATTCATAAGCTGGACTAAACCTTTCTTAAAAATCAGGAAGTATGAAATCTGGAATTAAACCCAAATTTTCCAAGATGATGTACAACACAATTCCACATGGTTGACTTATTGTTCACTGTAAATCAATGGAAGTGGTTTGGCTTTTCACCCAGAAGCTAGGATCAAATTCAGGCAAGAAAACATATACCGTATATATGAGATGTAACATTTGGGTCTTAACTTAGATTTCAATTTATTGATAACATAAAACAATGGAATAGAATATATATATATTAATTTGGTCAATTTGATTAACATTTGGGTCTGAGGCAACAACATAAATCAGGATTCCTGTATTTAGTATCTTTCTGTGAAATTTGGTAGTGATGTTCTACCATTAATGGTCATCTCAATGCTATAACATTTAATCCTACAGGATTACATTTAATTTTTATCAAAAGTTTATATTTTTGACAATAGATAGTGTTAACATTGTAGGGATAACATATGGCTTATTGTCATCACTATTTGTCATAATGGCAGGGCCAGATTTACCAATAGGCCGACTAGGCCGCGTCGTAAGGCCCCGCGATTCTGGGGGCCCCAAAACTATCAATCACCAATAGGCCGACTAGGCCGCGTCCTAAGGCCCCGCGATTCTGGGGGCCCCAAAACTATCAATCAGTTTTCAACTTTTATAAACTTTTAATAAGAAAAAAATGGGTTTTTATTAAAGTGCTAGATAAAAAGTAAAATTTTAAAGGTTCGTTATAAGATAATTTTAAAATTATTTGACTAAATTTCACCTAATAACAGTAGATGGCTTTATTATACTATAGAAAAAGTTTCAGAAGAGATAAAATTACTTTTTCTAGCACGATTATAAATAAAAATGACAATTATAAAAATCAAATTTAAGCAGAATTCTGCTTCTGTATTGCCAAATTGTTAACACTACTTAGTAATGTTATTCAGGGCCAGATTTACCAATAGGCCAACTAGGCCACATCCTAGGGCCCCCGCAATTCTAGGGGTGCCAAAACTTTTTTACTGAGAATTAACTTTGGACTGCTTATTAGTGCTTATTGTTAAACCTTAATTAAGTTCCTAATTAAGTTATAAGTAGCCTTTAAAGTTAGGCGTAGCTGATTTGAATTTTTAGGGGCCCCAAAGCCTTGCTTGTCCTAGAGCCCCCAAAAATGCAAATCCAGCTCTGCATAATGGTATGATGTCATCATGATGTAGAAATGGATCAATTGTGACATCACAATGAAATAATGATTAGTGATATTATAATGATACCACCATGATTCTGATGTCATTATGACATTTCTGTTGGTTAAATCATCGTTAAAAATTGGCAGAAAAGTCAATGGATTCCAAAAGCTAAAATAAATGGAAAATAAACATTTGAAAAGTGAATTATTTCAATTTTTTTTGGAACTGCTTGTTTTTAGATAGTGTTTATAAAATTTAAGCTATATTCTTGTATAGATTTATAATAATATGTGTTATCTGTATAAATTTTTATAATGAATGAGAAATTATTTACATTTTATTTTTCTAATTGTTGTTTGTAAAGCTTCAATATATCAGTGTGAAAGGAATATTTATTCCTATTGTGGTTTATTTGAAATGACTAAACCTTTATTTCTCACATATTATATGTGAGAAATACAATTTTAATTATTTCAAATTCTATCAAAAATTGCTTTAAATAGTAATCTGAGCTTGTTTTCAAATTTAAGAATTTATAATTGTGACACTTAATAATGCAAATAATTCTAAAATAAATGCTATTTAAAATTTTCTAAATACAAGTCTGTCATAGATTAAATTAAGCATTTTAAATATTTTGATATTTCAAATATATTTGTATTAAATTGCAAAGATTGCAGAGTGCAGTAAAAGTATGATATCATTTGAAAGAGGGATCAAACTATGAAATTAGCCCTATGGAATTAGTCCAAAGTTAACAAGATATAAAGAGTCGGGTAAAAATTTGCCTTCCCTTTATGAACCAGTCATGTCGCATTGCAGATCCCAGCAGTTTGAGTGCAATATTATTGCAACAACAACTTTAATTTTACGACTTTAATGTGCCTCACTTTCATGTACTGGCCTTGATGGATGTTATATATATCTTTGCTTAGAACATGTAGCACAAGAAATATCTAAGATTAGCTCACTATTGCTTGCTATCTGTGTAAGAGAAACTGCAAGCTTTATATGTCATTATCCTTTGACATTTAGCTCCCTGATTCCATAGGGATATTTTTATGGTTTAGCCCACTTTTGATTAGTGCCACTATTGCCATGCTTTGTAATCATGCAATTATACATTTACTTGTATATTTATTGATTATTAGAAGTAAATAAATGTAATAATTCAATTAAATAATTTATTTTGTCACTTTATTTTTTTACTTCAAGTAAAAATCCAATCCATATTTCAGAAATCAATGCAACTTTCACATTACTACAATACTGTTAAATTTGCATTGAATTCATGAAATCTGAATATTAAAACCAGCATCTATGGATTTATGGATTAAATGAAAAAATAGGAAATTAAAACAAATCCTCAATATTGAGTGCAATAATCACATGTCAGCTATAGATGTGATATGAAATAGTTTTAAATTTACCAAAAGTTTAAATTCCTAGTCTTTTAACATATGTGCAATACATTTGACTTCTCTCAAATCTCCCATAAATATAATGAAATAAGTAATAGTAAATATGGCATTGAGATCATGGCATAAACATTGTCCTGTCAATAAAACATTTATCATTACTAATCAGACATGTTGTTCACTGGCTATTTTAATACTTTTATTATAAATGATTTTGATTTTCTTTTTCTATGAATAGTTTGATTTGTTTTTAAATGCCTGAAAATTGCTCTATTATTTGATCTTATTATGGTTTCTAAATATTCAGATAATTGTTATAAATCTTTGTACAAACAAAAAAGAAATAGAAAAAAGCCAGGTATAATACTGATGCTGCTTGTGGAGCAAGTGCAGCATCTATAAAATGACATAAATAAATTTTTTATTAGAAAAATAAAAAATAAACATTTAATTTTTCAACAAATGATACTTTAGAATATTGAAAAATTTTAAAGTATCATTCATGCCCAGCTTCTATAGTTTAAAGAAAATAAAATCTTATTATATATCAAACTTTGCAATTGTTATTTTTTGTTGTTTAAATTAAAAATAAATATCATGATTTTTATGTAGATATACTGGCCTAAATAATAATTATTTTTAAGATTTTTCTTCCTTCTCTCTTCTTGATTTTATACAGAATCTTAATTGTACAATCATGATATCTTACAATAAGTCTTATAATTGGAAAGATTATTAAATATTTAAAAATCTGTTATTATATAGCAACAGAAAAATTTTTATATTCTATAGATATAAAAAAGTAAAAGATGGTAATAGAAAAAATTTACAAAATATATAACATACACAAATTAATATTTTATAACCATAAAATTTTTAATTTATGAAATGAAATAGAAAACAAAAACAGAATACCAGTTATCTTAGAGTAGTGAACATAATTTTTATACAATAAACTTTAAAATTATTTTTTCTTTATGACTTTTAAAATAAAACAAATAAACCATAATTTATGTAATACGAAAAGATAATATAGATTTTTTTATTTTTTAAAATTTATTATTATAGTTTTTAATTAAGTAATTTATTAGTTAAATTTCATTACTTTAATAATCTGTTAATTTATATTCATATTTTAGTTTGCTAAATTTAAAATTATAAACATGGATATTCAGAATGCAGCTTTAATTCTAAAAACAACAATAAATGATAAAATGTGTTTTGGAAAAATATAATATATATTACATATACTAATAATACAATTGTTTTCCGGAAACGTTTTCGGCCTAATATGGTCTAAAAAAAGCCAAAAACGTTTCCATTGTATTATTAATATATGTAATATATATTATATATATCTAATAATAAAATAGTGTATTTATCTGCTTCAAGTGCTTGTTGTGATTTCCCCTGATTAGTATTGATTAAAAGTGTATTAAGGCAATTATAAATGGAATATGTTATAACAATTTCCTAAATATTAAGGATAAGTTTTCCTTCCAGCCATATCTACAAAACTGTTTAAATTTTTAACTTGAAGTTAAAAATGCTATCCTTAACAGCTATTTCATATTTCAGATAACTTACACAGATCATCCTTCACTTATAACAGTGATATAATAGGTAAATTTCAATTGGTCAATGCAATTCATATATATGTACAAGTCTATAAAAAATGGCCTAATGCAGTGATTTCCAAACTTTGTGTCTGCGCCCCCTTTTTTTTTTCATAAAAACTTGGTACGCCACCTCATTCCATAACAGTCTAATTTTATAAATACTTTCTACTTACAGTTTAATATTACAAAACAATATGCCATATTCTGTATAAATAAAGTTCTTATACATAAAAATATATATATTTATTAGTGTGATAATTTTTAATACAATTAAACAAATCTTACAAAAAACAAAAAATAGAACATATGTTTAATACAACATAATAATGTGATGGTAGGCTTGTTTTTCAGCACAAATTCTCTCAAATCAGGTGTCATGGAAGTTATCGCTACTCACAATTCTTTTTCAATCACTAAACGAGATTGTTATTTTGTCTCTAAAACAGCTACAACAGAAAGTTTCTGAGTACATGAATATTTGAAAGTTTCTGAGTACATGAATATGTATTTATAACCCATTTGCTGATTAATTTCTTCTTGACATCAATTTGAATTTATTTTTTATTTGTTTGTCTCAAAAATGATATTTTTTTTAATTCTTCCACGCCCCCCTTGGAATAGACTCACACCCCCTAGTGGGGCACACCCCACAGATTGGAAAAACACTGGCCTAATGTATTGACGTCTTTTTTATGTCTAGTTCTTATAATTTTCTGTTCATCAAGTTTATTTTGATAATGTATAGTGCAATAATAAATATTGATATTGGACATTCCATAAGTTTAGATTTCTGATTTCTAATCACTTAAATTTATGACCTTGGGGTTTGAATTGAACTCTATCATAAGTCAAAGATACTTATGCAAATTTTATTCTTTTTTTTTGGAAATATTGAAGCATTTACTTAATCTGTAATAATAAATTATTAATTCAAATTTATATTAAGTTTTATAAAAATATTATCAAACTAACCTCATAGTTTGTTAAACAACTTTCCATTGTTTCTTGCAAAAACATTTCTGTGATATTTTCAAATGCCATTTGAAAAAATACACCAATTACTTGTATACCAACAGGAAGATATTTATTTGTTGTAGAACATCCTAAACAAATAATTGTTCCATCTAAAATACTTCCAGTTATTAGACCTGTGAATTCATTATCAGTATTTCCATTTTCAATTAAACTTTCAAGTTTCTAAAAAAAAATTATATATTGAATATAATAAGTATAATAAATATGTAGATAATTATCAAAATGCTTCCTACAAATATAAATAATATAATTTCAATACAAGAAATATTAATAAAACTCATTTAAATATTTTAATATAAATTACAGGTATCAGTAACTTTCTAAAACAACTGCTTAACTTAATTACTCAAGAATATATAAAAAAACAAGCACTATTTGCAGTAGAATAAAATGTTTAAATAAAATTCCGCTAACATTTGCGGAATTTTATTTAAATAAACATTTTATTCTACTGTAAATAGTGCTTGTTTTTTTATGTATTCTTGATAAATTACAGGAATGTTAAATTGAAAAATATATGAAAAATCAAAAATATAAATAAGAAGTTTTATTATAATTTGTATATTTTGTTTTTACAGCTATATGTAGCTTTTATTTTATAAAAGTATATGCTCATCTCTGATCCAACATCTGAATAAAATTATAAAAGTTTAAATCTTAAATATGTTTATGAATATTATTTATCAAATGGAAATATATAACATGTTTATGAATATTATTTTTGGAAATATTTATTTATCAAAACAACTTTAATATATTAATAATATAAATATGATTATGCATAATTTGGGCATTTTGGTAGTGTGTATAATATTTTTGTATTTTTTTATAATGCTAATTTTTGTTTTACCTTATTATTAATAAAAATAAGTGCATTTCATATCTCTCAGTTATAGTCCTATAACTACAGAAGATGAGGAAGGATGTTTGCCCAAGGTTAAAAAAAATACTTCAAAATAATAATAAAAATCAGGGATATGGGATGGTATGATGAAAATAATATTGTATTTATAAAATGATTTTGTCCAGAAATTCTCCAACTTATGTAAGACTTGTATTTTTGGCAATATTACATGAATTAAAATCAAATATACTCAGGTAAATTATTATGCATGGTGTTCCTAACAAGTAAGTACATAATGGCTGTAATACATTATGGTTTGCAATCAACTTTAAGAAAATAAACTGTACTATTACAAGTCTCTGTAAGCTACTGGACAGTCTGTGAATAATTGAAAATAACCCATGATTTTGCTCTTTTGCAGGAATTACATTTATGAAGCTATGTTTTTACACACTGTTTTTATCATCAAAATATTTTTATCATTTCTGGATCCATGTTTATATGGACTTCTTGCTCTGTTTTGATGAGTAGCATCTACAATTTAAATTTATACAGACCTTTTAGGAACAGTTGTATAAATATTACAATAAATTAAAAGCATTATATGATGCATGTATATATTCCTCCTGCATATAAACAATATATGGTTCATTATATAATGTTTATAATGCAGGAGAAATGACATTATTATTATTGTAACATTATACATATTTACAATTTACATATTATAGTAATTATTATAACCTTTAGTATCAATAGAATCATTAACCTTTAAGATTCATACAGCTCATGTAAAGGGAAAAAAAAATTGAAAAACGAAAATTGGTTCTAAAGAATTTAGAACTAATTGCATTCTTTATTATTATGTTCTAAAATATTCATATTTGTGTAAGAATTTGTATACTGATGAGGGCCTCAAAGTTAAGCTAAAAACGTTTTAATAAGTAAAAAATTTTTCCTGTTACATGAGCTATATGAATGTTAAAGAATATTGATAAAAACAGGAAGTGTTAAAAAGTTATAGTCATTAACTTTTGTTATTGTAATTCATAACTATAGTTGTGATATTGGCAAATTAAAATTGCAGAAATGCACTTTGTACTAAATTATTAAATGATTTTAAAAATAATTTCAAGTCAACATCTTTTACATAAAATCAAATATATAAAAGTTGAATTTGTTTAAATCATAAAGTTCCTGTAAAATATGTTTATATTTTATTGATATATTGACACACACTAGTATGCTTTTTATTAAAATTTATTACTATAAAGCTTTTTTGATGTTTGATAAAATAAAAGCAATCAAAAATTATACTGTATTAATAAAATAATAATCAAATTATATCTCTGAAATATAATTAAAATGTATAACAGTTAATTTTGAATATATTATATTAAATATTGATATTATAATGTCAAAATCTATATTTGTTTATCTATAACAGGATTTCCCGGTGTGTGGATCCTGACCCACACACTGGGTCACTAGAGCAGTAGTTCAAACTGACAGCCTGCGGGTCACATCCAGCCTGCAAAAATGTTTTAGCTATTTCTTTAAATATATGTTACAGTCGGAAAATTATTACAATTTAATGTTAATAAAACTGTTTTATAATCCCATAATTATATAATGTTATTTTGATATCTTTATAAGAAAAGATGAAAGTAATTATAAATAAATATTTTCCTTTCATTGTAATTTTGTTTAAAAATATTCGGTCCTTCATTTCCTTTTGAGTTGTGAATTCAGCCCATAATACAATTTGAGTTTGAGACCACTGCAGTAGAGAGTCATGAGCCAAGTTTTGGCAAATCATAAAAACTTTTTGAAATGTGAAAATTTTGTAACTATACAATCACAGATCATATTCATTAAAACTAAATGGGTCAGAAAAGTTTAGCATTCTAAAAATTGAGTTGTGGTTGTAAAATGTGGCAAATCATAAAAACTTTTTGAAATGTGAAAATTTTGTAACTATACAATCACAGATCATGTTCATTAAAACTAAATGAGTCAAAAAAATTTAGCATTCTAAAAATTGAATTGTGGTGAATAATGTAATATGTTTGAAAAATGCTGGTCTATAGATCAATTAAGCACTAACCATTTATGGCATTTTAACAATACCTGCCTTATCATCTATGTTAAAAAAGTTATATATTATGATTACGTTATGTATGATGTTTATTGTTAGTGTTATTTTTTCTATTTTTTTTACAAAAATTTTTAAAAAATAACATCTTTACAAAAGGTTGAATTTTTAATGTAGATATTCTTCATCAATAAAACATCCTCATTTCAAAATACTATATTGAAACTGATTCATGTTTCAGAGATTTATCACATATAAATTTAATCAATAAAATTCAGATTTTTTGATAGGTAAATTGAATTTGTACCATTTATATTTAATGTAGATATTCTTCATCAATAAAACATCCTCATTTCAAAATACTATATTAAAACTGATTCATGTTTCAGAGATTTATCACAAATAAATTTAATCAATAAAATTCAGATTTTTTTGATATATAAATGGTACAAATTCAATTTACCTATCTTATGCATCTAATTGGCTGAAAGAAGCACAGTCATATATCATAGTTTTTCTTCCATATATTCTAATATGTGTTTGATTCTTTTATTTATTTTATAAAGACTTTTTAAGATAAGAATTATATTTGAAAACAAGCACTAGTTTAAAGTGGAAAATTAAATAATTTATTGAAGTGCTTTCGACTTTAACAAGTCATCTTCAGTATACAAATTTAAGTATGCTGAAGATGACTTGTTAAAGTTGAAAGCGCTTCAATAAATTATTTAATTTTCTACTTTAAACTAGTGCATGTTTTCAAATATAATTCTTGTTTTCTAAGTAAAAGTTCCTACTTATTAGTATTTTTAAGATAAATCATCTTTTTGAAAAGTGATTTTTGGAGAGCATAACACCCATCATTCAGCCAATTAGACATATTTGGTAGATAAACTGAACTTGTACTTTATTGATTAGAAAAAAAACTACTACATATTCTAACTTATTAAAAAATTAAGTTAGGATGCGATGACAGCCCACATTCTATCCAGTTTCCAATATGTAAAGCAACTTTAAAAAATTATTAAACTATCAAAATATGTGGAAAGCATAATATTTATGAGAGGAAGATCAATTGTATAGTTTTATTAATAATTAAATAGATTGGAAGAAGTTTAGGATGTTTGATACTTCACATTCGACAACATATGTTTATCCTAATGTAATTGTATTTTGATCCATAATAAACTTGCTATAATACTTACATGCTTCAGTGATTCGCTAATTATTAGTTCAGTCATGATATTATTATTTTAATAGAATATTAAGAAACCTAAGCAAAAACTATCAATTTGAATTTATTACACGATGCTGTATAATTCATGATGTTTTTCGTTAGATGGCGAAGCTAAATACAATGACAACACTTAATAATTCGGCAATTTAAAATAATTTTATAAAAATAGATTAACGATGACTTGTTAAAGTTGAAAGCGCTTCAATAAATTATTTAATTTTCCACTTTAAACTAATGCTTCAATCGAGTGTATTGAATGTACTGTAATTAATTCCTTGGAATTTTCTACAACTTTTCTTACATAAAGAACAGAATTGACAACTGCTATTATAATTTATTATTTTCAGCACAAGAATATGAACAAATTAAAACTTTGACTTCTAAATAATCTAGAGCAGGGATTACCATCCTTTTTCTTGCATCGACCCCTTTTAAAAGAAGGTTTTCTTCATCGACCCCCTAACATTTTTCTCCATAATATACAGCATACAACATAATCATAATATAATTAATTGTACATAAATAACTTAAA
>AYEL01073093.1:0-50997 GCA_000484575.1 Olivierus martensii | reverse complement strand
AAGAAACTATTGAAAGGAATTAGAGAAAAGAAAGAAGCATATTTAGCATGACTATCCAAAAAAGAATCCCACTGTGGTGTATACCACAGTGATATTATGTTTAGAATATAGAAAAAAGTTTATTTTCAATACATAAACAAACAAATCAAATAAAAAATTTAGTATAAACTTTCTTAAAAATATACATCATATGATATTTGTTGATATAGATCTCATGAAGATCATACAATTAGATATTGGCATTATTAAAAACTGAAAAAACAAAATCACAGTAGTTTCCACAAAACATCATAAATCTGTTCTTTGATGCTGATGTTACATTTTCATTTAGGACATGATGCTTTATCAATTGACATATTTCCTTTTATAAACCATGACATCAAGTAATTGCATATTTGAAATCATGCAGTTAACAATAGTAGAACAGCAGCAGTGGGAACATTTTTCTTAAATATTAAACAGGAGCTTCTGCTCTATTCTTCCAAATTATTTGAGCATTACAAGCAAGCAATATTATTTTTTTGTAAATTTTATGTATAACTACTCAAAATTATATCATTTATGCTATTTTAATTTAAGCAATAATTTAAGTTTTATAATATATGTCGATAACATCATTGATACTAATGCATAAAAACAAAATAATAATATATATTGAAAATATTAATACAGTTTATTATATAAGCTACTGAAAAAGAAAAAATTTAAATTGTAATTTGGTAATGGGTTATTGGTAAATTATTCAGTATTTTTAAAAATATTTAAATCCACATAAAAAGTAGTAACTATAAATCTATTCATTTCTCATGCATTTGAAACAATTAACAAAATAGTTAAGCTTAAGACAATTGTTTATGTTAATTAGTTTATTACTAATATTTTATTTATGACTATTGCTGTTTTGATAAATTTTACAGAGTATTTTTATCTTTTATCAACAGGAGTTTATTGTCCTAGTTTTCTATAATTAAGACTTTAAGCATATATGCATTAAGTATGCCTTTTATATATTTTACCCACTTCTATATTTTTTCTTGTACAAAACATTTGGTACCAGATCTTTATATATAAATAGGAATCACTCATTCTATTAAACCTCAATCAAAAAATTATTTTAAATATTAAATAATGAAATTTAAAATGGACGAATATTGTGTGCACATCGTTAAGTAAAACATCAACACGTCAAAACCGTTAAAAAATTGCTCAAATATTTACAAGAACAGATCTATGTCAGTAAAAGGTAGCAAAATATTTACTAAAAAAGTATAATACAAATAAATTTGAATTATATAATTTGTTATATAAATCATAAAATTTTCAATGAATGTCAAATTAAAGCGATGGTAAATGATAAACAGTATAAGGTATACCAATATTAATCACAATAAAATAACTTAGTAAATTTATTATATATTCAACTTACTCGAATTTGTTGAGTAACTTCGTTTCCGATTCCATCCATTGCTCAGATATTATTTGTAATAGTAATTTTAAAAATTTTTTCGGAACTCGATATTCTACTCTTGCTTCTGAAGAAATTCATTAACGTCAGAAACTGTCGCCAGAGGTACATATGTTTATATTTACTGCATACAGTGTAAGCATTTAATAAAAATATATATATATATTTACTTTTAATACTAAAATAAAATATTTAAAAATAATGCCTTACTATTATTAATATATTACATTTTAATTATATTCTATAAAAAGTAATGACTCAATTATAAAATTTTATTAAAAGCAAAATGAGTTGGCAGTAGTGATTCGTTTTTATGTTTTCATGTATAGATTTAACACGTGTTTTTATTCTACAGTTCGAAAAAGTGTTTATTTTTAAAAAATGAAGACAAGAAAACAAATTTTATTAAAGAATAAAACAGTAATGTGAAGTTTATCTAAAATAATTACAAGTATAATAAGTTCTATGTGTAATTTTTCAATACGATATAGTTGTCATGAAATTGAGAGGCTTACATGAAAAATACTTCATGAAACTAAGCTTTGTAAACAATCATCAGGAAATATTTGAAAATCACTTTTAAATGCTTTTTATAAATTGTAAAAACATTTTAAAATGATTTTCAAATATTTCATGAAATTGTTGTAATTTCTTTTTCTGAATATTGTATATATACTTTTACAATTATAATAAATGCCAGGCGGATTACAAGGAAGAGCAAACAATCATCAGGAAATATTTGAAAATCACTTTTAAATGCTTTTTATAAATTGTAAAAAAATTTTAAAATGATTTTCAAATATTTCATGAAATTGTTGTAATTTTTTTTTCTGAATATTGTATATATACTTTTACAGTTATAATAAATGCCAGGCGGATTACAATGAAGAGTTTATCGGTTGTAAGTTTGAGACTGCTGATTTATAGAAAGTTCTTGTTAAACTCAGTAACTGAATTTAGTGCTCCAAAATATAAATATGATAAAATAAGATATTGCGAAAAAAGGATAGTTCAGAATACGACTCGTTTATTCTTCAAAAACTGAATTTTATATTTACCAACAATAAAAACATTTGAAAAAAAATATATATATATACAGGAATACCTCGATTATCGCGGTTTCGATTATTGCGATTTTCGATATATCGCGGTTTATAATTTGATACCAAAATTCGAATTATCGCAGTACATAATAAAAAATTAATTAAAAAATATTTTTTGTAAGAATAATTATCTATAAAAAAAATTCTTACCTTGCTCCAAATATATCTTTTTTTGCAAGATTATGTCCAGCAACAACTTTCAATCGTAAAAGTCTTGGGGGTCCTTCATTCTGCAAATTAAATAATTAAAAAATAAATATTTACTTGAATTAATAAATAATAATATAAATAATATAGTTCTATTATGACATTCATATTCATATTATCATGTTAAAATATAACTTCAAGAAATACCAATTATTTAATAATAATTATAATCTATTTATGAGATGAATACACATGAAGTTACAATAATAACTGGATTTAAATAATATGATTGATGAATTTTCTAATACACAAAAACTTATTTCACAATCTAATTATGTTAAATAGTTTACTTGATGGTGCATTAAGATCAGTGAGATATTAATAAAATAAATATCAAATAGCAACTCAATACAGATACTCAAATATTAGAAAATTTCACTCAAGAATACTAAGTGTTTACTGAATAGTAATGAGGCATTCCAATAATCACCCATGGGTTGCTCATAACCATGATAAGAATTGGCAATCATATAAAGAATGTACTCAACAAGTCCATTGTGGACCTTCCTGAAAAGTCTGGAGGTATGAGACCTGGAACTAAATATTAATCCATCAGGATAGAAGGGCAGCATAATTATAATGGCCATTTGATCAAAATCATTGACAGTAGCTGTTGCATAATTTTTCATTATAAACAATCAAAATTGTAAATCAAGGTCCCATTAATGGTATAAAACTGATTTATTAAGAACAAATAGATATGAAATATCTATTTGTTCTTAAAAGTTTTTTATACTTGCTCATAGTGCTGTTTGAACTCTGATCTCATATATTGAAGCAAGTAGTTTTTTCAATTTTAATTTACATATGAAATAGTTAAATTACTAGTTCTTAGCTGATTGGAAAGTGATTTGGGTAGTTTTGTATCAAAATTAACTCCCATTTGATAATATTTAAAAGAAATTGCCTGAAGGCAACTTCTAACAAAAGTCATTATCAGAACACACATGAAAGGATTGATTGACAAAAAAGAAATAAAAGATAGGTGGAATTGTTTATAACAGAAGATGAACACTAAGAAAAGTGTAAGGGGTAAGAACGAGTTGGAAGAGTTGAAAGCAGTCCTGATTGCGAATGTGTAGCTGACAAGGCTGCGGAAGCTGCAACAGAGTACTAGAGTGTATCGTCGGTGGTAATGGAGTAGTGGAAGTTTGAGTTTGAGTAGATATCCTTCTCATCAGTACTTTCTACGGATTAAAAGAAAGAAGAAGAAGAAGAAGAAAAGTGTAATGCTAGTGTAGGATATATGCTTAAAAGATGTGATTAAAAACAAACTACAAAACACAGCTATGTGAGTAATATTGAGTAATATCCTTCCATTTCATCAGAAGTTGGCAGTATTTTGATAATATATTAAAACTGTAAATAATAATTTCTTGGAAATTAAAAAAAAGCAGATATAGAAGAAAAGTTTTATTTTTATTAATAGTAATGTTTTCAGCCTTCCATCATCAGCTATATAGTTATAAACTAGAAGACTCTTAATATGCATAGTGTTTGATTTCTAATTATAAAACAAAATAAAAAATATAAATCAAAGTATATAGAATAATGTTCATAATAAAATATACATTTTAAAAGCTAATATGGTCTAAAAGACAATTAACTTTTATGATACAAAGTCTAAAATAAAAACATATATAAAATAAAAATAATGTGATTACAATAAAAAGAACTTTAAAGCCATCCTGTTATACTGACAAAAATGCACACAAAAAACAAAGCTCTTTTTTACAATAAAAGGTTAAAATATTAACAATAAATTGAAATATTATTAAAAAGTAATTTAATTGGAGATTAATTATATATGAAAATAAGTAATTAAGTTCTGGATGAAATGGGAGAAAAATGTCATATGCAAGCACTGACATTCCATAAACACTGCAGTCAAGGAATAGGGATAATTCATATTGGATGTTTTTGTTGATTATGAATGATTTTTTAGATTTATTATTTATCTAAATCATTTGAGATAGGCCAGATACCAGGAGGGATAATGAATAATTTCTTGGAATAGGCTAGTAAAAATATTTTGTTTTTATGAATAGTATTTGAAATAAAAGTTTGTATTTATAGAGCACATCCTTGAAGAAAGATTATTTATTGCTTTTTTTCTAATAAGTTTTATTTGTGATCATTTATACCAGCATTTGTAAACTGACAGCCTGCAGGTTGAATGTACAGTAGTCTATGAGGTGAGGAATTTTATTGTGGCCTACAAATAAAATTCACTTTTTATCCAGAAATCTGTTTGATACATTTAATCATAAACTAACTTAAAAATATTAGTCTCTTAAATATATATGAGTAAAAGAAAAATAAAATTATTATGATATACTATATGATGTATGATTATAATATATTATGTATTATATAGGAGTGATCCTAACTAAAGTTACCCTGTGTAGAGCACCTTGGAGCTCAACCTGATTATCAGAATGGCAGATGTGGTACATGGTACCTACAACTGCCATGACACTTTATATGCACTATTAAAAAATGTCAGAAATTTTGTTGAGTAATCTATGAATCAGCAGGATGATTCATGGATCATTCAACTAAATTTGTGACATTTTTCAACAACTGCTGGACTGATACATTTCTGTCCATAACCAGGTTGAACAGCCAAACTTCCAGTTTCCTTAAATTGAACTATAAATTTCCTGACAGTATTCAGAGCCATTGGTTCATGCCTTAAATTTTTGTAACAACAATATTCGTGAAGCGTAGTGCTGCATTTCCTTTGTTTTCGTAAAAAAATTTCATAAGAAATATGCACTCTGGCAAAGAATGTGTCACTGGAACAGGAATGTCATCCTATAGTTGGGTTTCTTTTTATAACTAAAGATGTTCTGTGGAACAGGTGGTTATGAAAATTTCATTCAGTTTTCAATTTAACTAATAATGTTTGCTGTATTCCAAATAATTTCTCTGGTCTTGTTTTTTTCTTATATTATTGTGCAGAAATGAATAAACATGGTTAAATGCATTTAACCATGTTTTTGTGTATTCATTTCCTTTGCCTTCTTAGTATATTTACTATTGAACAATGCCACATTTCCCCTGGTGGAGAATTTTGGAACTAATTTATTTTTGCAGATTCCTTTTCCTCATCCCTTAAATAGCCTAAATCTGAACTTTGGTAGCATTCTGATAATTACATCGAGTGACAAGATGCTCTACACAGGGTAACTTTAACTAGGATCACCTTATATAAACAAACAGTCTTGATTGGTATAAATTGTGATATTCCATTCTATGATTATGTTATTTGCATAAAATTTGTCTTTTTAATATAGAAGGTCTTAATCTTTTCAGAATCATTGAAAACTTAAAAATTTTTTGCAGATCATCATAATCAATTAAGTTTACATAAGGTCAAAATTTAGCAATAAAAATATACATACCATGCTTAACATATCTTTATTAAAGATTATATGTTACAAATATTTCATAATTTCATGGAACACTATTAGTAAGTTAAATTTTGAACTGCTTGGGTATTACAGACTGCCTATTTTATTTTTCATAATGAAATGGATGGAAGATGCAAAACTATTTCAGCTCTAACTAGTTTTGATAAGTAAATGAATAGAATATTTATGTATTTTATAAGTAAATGTAATTCATCATCTACAGTTACCTTAACATTAAATGATTAATGGTTCTTTAATTGCTTATTAATACATCTGATTTTAATACTATAAAAAAATTTATTTAGAGAAACAAAATTATGATATAAAAATTATATACTAAATTTCATAAAATATCAGTTAAGAATCACTGCTCTAATATAAAAAAGTTTGACTGCATTGATTTATACTTATAAAAATTAAATATTTTAAACTTTTACTTAAATTTTTTTTATCACATGTTTATTCATTAAATGGTTTTTAAATAAAGAAAACATCCTTATGTTATTGTAACAAGAAACTATTCATCTTTAATCTTAAGACTATGTATTATTGTAATTACAGCAATAACTCACATAGTCTGGTTTCAAATAGTCCAGATTATAATTGTTAATAAAAAATTTTCAATTTACTTTATTTTTTTAGAATAAATATGAAATGTAAGTGTGCTTGCTACTTAATACTTATATATGACTCGAATAGACACTATTTGACGAGTTAAGACATGCAGGCAGCTGCTCCATATTGCCAAATTTATCTTTACAATGTTTGTTAAGATAAATTCAATTCAATGCTACAGAGAGATGTACGAAGAACAGAAACAAAAGAAACTCATGCAGACGTGAATTTTATGTTTTTTTGATAAAAAGGATATTTGAGTTAAAATTTTTTGTTCATTTATTTACAGTAAATCTTTAAATTTCAATTAAGTCAATTTCAAATCAAAAATAGACTGTGTATCATCCTTCTCATGGAAAAAACTAGCAAAATTGCATTTATGATTAATTTTAGCAAAGTAATTCCTAATGATTGCAATTTGTGTATGTATTGTGAGTCCATAGGGTGAATTTACAAAAATTAATGAAAATGTTTTGCATTGTAGGAGAGTAAATGTAATTTTCTAAATATATTGAGTAAAAACAGTGTTATAAAAGTACCATGTTATATGAGGGTTTCCGCAATTTTCAAATTGTGTTAGAATGAAACCATATTATAGGAGGAATATCTGTAGTATATTTATATGATATAATAATAATTATTATTATTATAATTATTATTTTTAATTGTTAATAAATGTAGTTTTTCAAATTTCATTATAAAAAAATGGGAAAAAAGCAGAGGCATAGTAATTCGTCTATAATTTCAACTCTGTACATTTGTCATAGATGGAAGTAACAGAAATAGGACATTTATGTTTGAATTCCTTCCCCTGGCTAAAGTGCTTTATTTAACCAAGGTATGAGGCATTGTGCTGATGGTTGAGAGATACTGGGGAAGTGAAAGATGCAATATCAATGAATGATTCCTTCAAGGCAAAGGCAAAACTATGTTGTATTTAAGCTTCCACCCATATTGGAGGAAATTAAGTGATTGTTATTTTGCCTCCTTTAATTTTTTAGACCTGAATGGTTCTTAAAATTAAATCTTTGGGTGGTAACTCTTTTGTGATCCATCTTTTAGAGCTAAAAGAGATAGTGTAACCAATAGCTTTGAGCAACTAGGATACATTTCTCAATTAGCTTTCTCTGGTTCCCTGCAAAATTACAGAAAACTAATCGAGATTTTACCCTCTGGTGACATCTCTGATACTAGTAAGATGACTAGATCTGTAGGTTCTATTCACCCATTTGAGGATAATAAATGTATAAATAGACTCTGTACATTCATTCAAAGTTATATTCTATTGAAGTAGGTCTGGAGTACTTAAAGATACTTTTAGATCATAATACTAGGCCAATACAAACAATTTCTTCAGTTACTGTTCCTGTAAAGGAACAAGATATCAGGTTTGTCAGCAATGGTGGGGATCATGAGAATGCTACTGGATCTTTAAATGTAGTAGTCGTGGAGAATACATTGGTGTGTGTTCTCTTAAGACATCTATAATATCATGGGTCTGACGTTGGAGCAAATCAATCTCCAGCAATCTAGAGTTCTTCTACCTTTTTGGATTAATAGTTCTTGAGGAGCTGTTATGATCTTGCTCTTATTCAAGAGCCTTGACATTATAAAGGCCAAATATGAGGGCTTACTGTAAAGGGGCAAGTTATTTACTTTTACTTCTGAAAGTGGCCCTTGAACATATATCTTTTCAAGACAACATAAATGTTTCACCAATGTGGATTTCTGTAACAGAGAGCTAACAACCTTATGAGTGAAACTTGAAAGAAATTATGACAGCAGAGAACTTATTGTTTTCCTCTACATAATTTCTTTATGATAAGGACAAACTTCTGCTGACAAGTTTTGTGCATTTGGTAGAATTCTATCAACAGAATCAGTTTGATTTATTGATTGATATTGATGCAAACTTTCATCACTTAATTTAGGAAAAAAAAGGGCATCAATCAAAGAGGGAAGCACTTATTAGAGTTTATAGTAAGTACTAACCTTTCTATTTTAAATAAGAGCAATGAACTTACTTTTGTTACTAAAACAGAAGGAAGATTACAATTTAACATTAAAAATGTTTTTGACTTAACTTAAATTGGCATACATCTAATGAGCCACTGTTTCGTTTCATAGATAAATCTGCTTCAATCTAATAAATATGGTATCCACTCAGGTAACATACAAAGATTCAAAGAAAATTAATTCAACTTCTTATAAAGAGGACTTTAAGTTTAACTTTGGAAATATTCAATGCAAATTTTGCTCGATGGTGGACTTAGAGATGAAGTGTTGTCAAGATTCAACAGACCTACTATCAAATCTGTTCAATTAAGATTACTAGCTCATTAAAACAGGTTCCCTTGATAGAAAAACAAATTGGCAGTCTTAGACTTAAGCTCTTCAAGTTTGCTGGGCCAGATGGTATTTTGCCAACAAGTTTGCTGGGCCGGATGGTATTTTGGTAGTTTTTAATATAAGGCATTGACTTTCTAGCCTTGCCTCTTTACCATATCTTCAGAGCTCTCTAACTTTTGGTTATATCTCATGGTCTTGGAAGCATGTAAGGGAAAACAAGCCCAACAGAACAATAACTAAAGTAATCATTTAATTCCAGTTAATTCTAGAAACATTTTTGGTTACATATATTAGCCATCCTCAGCTATACATTAAAACAGAGGAGAAAAAACAAATGCTAAAAGAAACAATATTCTCAAAATGCATAAATTAAAAAAATGGAGAATGTGTTCCCATAGCAAAAAAACATTAAAACATTAAATATGCTGAAATTAATATTCAAAAGTAGTGATAAAAATATATACAGATAAAAATAAAAATAAAATTATTTAGAATGTTAGTATCAAATAAATAAAGTTGTACAATAAAGTACAAGCTAATTAATCATGAATGCAGGAACCAATAAACTAATAAGATTACTTAAATATCACTATGCATTTCATATTTCTATGCTGCTGAGATACAGTCACCTGGATATTCATTCATAACATTCTTAGAGCTGGATTTTTTTATGATCTGCAGTTTCATTAATTAGTCCTTATTTACATTGTTGCAATTACATTTTACAACTTTCACTCCTTTACAGTCAATTTATATGTTGTGTTCATAGTATCTTTTGCATAGGAGCCATTCTCATATTTTCTATCCTCAGATCATTCTTTTTAATCTAACCTCAGTATTTCTTTTGGTTATTCCAATGTATTCTTCTTGCCTTTGGAGATCCACATTATATATAGGTATGACACGTATTTCAAACTAGTCTTGTTCTACAAACTTTCTCATTTCTTAGGCAATTGAAGATAGTAGGATGCTTCTTCTTAGTAGTTTTATACCTCTCAATTTCTCTTTTCTAAAAGTTCTAAGTTTTGTACTAACATACAGTATAGGAAAAGATTTACTAATATTTTCCAAATAATCATTGGAGACACTATCAACTTGCTGGTTATTTAAGCTGCTATTATCAATGGAATTCAGCACTTCTCTGTAAACTTTGTGTATATAATTGTAAGAGTACAATGGCTGACTGCTCTCCTGAAAAGTAAACTGAACACTGTCTTTTATAAGTTTGTACATTAAAAATGTTAAAATTTAGCATTAAATTTTCATCATTATGCAATTATGCCAATTATGACTTTTATATAGGAATTATGCCAATTATGCAAAAAGCATAATTGGCATAATTCCTATATAAAAGTCCTTTCATAAAAATTGTATAATTGTATAATATATTCTCCAGGCTAGTATGATGATTGGGACATGGATAGATTTTCTGGTATACTTTTGTCTCATAGTGACTTCTCTTACTTTCAGGAATATGTCTGGAAAATGCACTTGGCTATAACTCTGTTGTTTGAGTATTAACTTCAGTTCCATATTATCATTCATGAAACCTTATATGAGCTTGAGTGCTTTAGCTGCTTGTCCATGAAATATATGTCATCTACATAGTGAAAGTATAAAGTTATAGATGCTTAGAACAAAGCCAGGATATCTTTTTCCACAAATCTAACGAGGATCTTGGCAAACATTCCATCATAGAAGAGCATATGAGCAGAATGTTACTATATTTTTAATGTTATTGTTACCATGGGAGAGCATGTTCCATTTTTTAAATTTATGCATTCTTAGAATATTATTTTAGCATTCACTTTTTCTTCTGTATTTTAATGTGTAACTGAGAATGGTTAATACTGTATATGTAACTAAAAATGTTCTTAGAATTAACTGATTGCTTTAGTTATTGCTTTATTGTGCTTGTTTTCTTAAGACTGATCTTCTAAAGTTGCATTTTCTTGCACTGGAAGATCTTTTTATAGTCTCACTGAAGAAAAGGTATAGTAGGGTTATGTGCTTATGCTGTGTGCTCTAGTAGGGTAATGTGCTTGAAGAAAAATAACAAATGATTAATGTGATGAATTTTCACTCCATTAATTATTTGTCAATAAGTGATTAGATCACAACAGTATATTTCCGCTCATTTATATGAGCGGGTAATTTCTAGTAATAATTATTATTATTATATTATAAACATTTATAAAATGTAATCTGTCCAGAATAGGATGATTATTGCTTAAATGTATAAAAATATCACAACAGAAGCTATATTATAAAAATTAAGTGAAGACTAAAGAGGGAATCAAAGTCCATTAATTTCTATGATTATGGAAAAATTTGTTATATTTCTAGATAAATTAAAATTTTCTTCTAAACAGTTTCCATGATGGCCCTGAATTCTACAAATTATTCTCATTTCAATAATTAATTAACATGTACTAACTCTACTGTGAATACTAAGTGATTGGCATTCTATTTTGTTCAGACTTACTGTTAATTGCTAGTAAATGTTGTTAAAATAAGAACTAAATGATATTTGCATTTTTGTTATTATCGTTGTTTAATTCATTTGGTGCTTTGATGTTCATAGAAATGAAGAAAGTGGAACAAAAAATGATGATGATAAAAAAATGAGTTGAAAAATTCTATCTTGATTTTATTAATTCAAAAGCACCAAAAAATGATGATGATAAAAAAATGAGTTGAAAAATTCTATCTTGATTTTATTAATTCAACTTTTGCAAATCAGTTTATTGTATGTATTCATTGAAAATGCATCATTTTGACTAGGGGTGGATTGGAAAATTTTACTGTCCTGGCAAACTGAAATAAACTGGCCCCCGTAAATATATTAATACAAATATATAAAACTATGTAAATATAATTTTTTTGGAGAAGAGGAGGGAGTTAATTAATAGTTAAGGAATTAGAATAACAAACATATACATATAATTCATATAATATATTCAAACCAAATATTACAGCCAAATCTCTCCTAGTGGAATAAATCTGAATTATATTTTTATAATAATTAATTTTTGAATCAATGCTATGATGCTACTGTCTATTGAGTTTAATTATTAACTTAATAGATGGTGGCAGCATAGTGCTGATTCAAAAATTAATCGTTAGAAAAATTTAATTCAGACTTATTCCACTAGGGGAGATTTGGCTGTAATATTTGTTTGAATTGAAAAATTTAATCTCCTACTTAGTGTGTATTTGACACACTAAGTAGGAGATCACAGGTTTCACTGTATAATATACAGTGAAACCTGTGATCACACATACAGTGAAACCTGTTAAAGTGACTATCCTTTGGAAGGACCTGACTGGTCACTTTTCACAGGCATAGCGTAGCTGACAGTCAGCAGACCCCGCGATGCAGGGGGCCCCGAGCTTTGTAGTGTATAATATACAGTGAAACCTGTGATCACACATACAGTGAAACCTGTTAAAGTGACTACCCTTTGGAAGGACCTGACTGGTCACTTTTCACAGGCATAGTGTAGCTGACAGTCAGCAGATCCCGCGATGCAGGGGGCCCCGAGCTTTGTAGGGTCCAACTCATCCTGAAGAAAAAACCTCTAAAACCCAAACAATCAATCCCCAATAACCTCAATTTTAATGCAGAACAGTTAAACCTATTTAACACAAGGCATCGGCCTTCGTTGGCTGGCACTCAAGACTTAGTTAGTGCTAATTTACAATTTATGTATTGTTTTCACATAAAGCCCAAACAATCAATCCCCAATAACCTCGATTTTAATGCAGAACAGTTAAACCTATTTAACACAAGGCGTCGGCCTTCGTTAGCTGGAACTCAAGACTTAGTTAGTGCTAATTTACAATTTATGTATTGTTTACACATAAATTTTTTATGTTTCCAAGTGCAGCAATTGTTTGATTAAATTCTGATGTATTTAATTGTTGTTTAATTTGTCCAAATAAAATTATGTTCATTTAAATCAATGTAGATCTGTTAAAAGTTTTACAATGTGTGTATATATATAAGCCAAATAAAATTATGTTCATTTAAATCAATGTAGATCTGTTAAAAGTTTTACAATGTGTGTGTATATATATAAGAAAATTATTTTCACCTGTATAAAGTTTCACATATTAACCTTATTAATAAATTAGTTTGCATTAGGTTTTTTTATGTTGACATCCTTATAAATAAATGTTGACATCCCAGAGTTACAGGGTTTTGATCGTTTACATTTAAGCAAATCAGTTTTACACCAACATTTATTATAAATGTACATTGATGCCCTTCATTACAGAGTTTAGATAGCATTTGAAATAAATTATATCGCTAAATTAAAAAGAGGGGACCCATCTATGTTTTCGCAGGGGCCTCTCAGTTTTTAGCTACGCCGTTGTTCACAGATGGTCACTATACAGGTGAGTGACCCCAAAAGAAAAGAACAGATTAAAGCTGCAAATTTATATTAATTAAAATCAACAACTTGCAGTCAAGAGAAAATGACATATAGCACATATCACCTTCTGAAGAAAAAAGTCTTATAGCAAGCATACTATATTACAATTAATACTAACCTGTATATGTGCATTTAACATAGCCAAACTTAAACATATACAGTAATATTGTACAAAAGCCGAACCTTTTCCGCTGATGTCAAAACCTTTCTGTCATAGACTGTACATATACAGTAATATTATATCTGATTGAACAGAAAGTTCTCGCACTTTTTGGAACTTTCTAGAACAACTTTTTTCTGTAACATTCTAGAATGTTCCATGGTAGTATACTGTATAAACAGGTCAGGGTACGTATTATAAGAAAATACCAAATCCAGTCTTCTCACTCTACTTTACCATGACCAACCAATATCTACTAACCAAAGAGCAAGTTCGCCTGCTCCTCCTTTATGACTATCGTTCCAACAAAAAAGCAGCCAATTTTCTATCACTGACATCAATGCTGTGTTTGGCCCGGACATTGTTGCCAGAAGAACTGCATACAATTAGTACAAACGCTTCAAAAGTGGAGATCAGGACCTTGAAGACCGACCCTCTGTCTTCTGGGATTCTAAAGGAATCATCATGTTCGAAAGACCGACCCTCTGTCTTCTGGGATTCTAAAGGAATCATGTTCGAGTTGCTGCCACAAAATACAACCATCAACGCAACTTTCTACTGCGAACAACTCGACCGTCTGCAGCAGTAACTGGCGCCCGAAACACCAGAACACCATTCTGCTGCATGACAATGCATCGCCATATATGGCTAAGCAAACCTGCCAGAAGCTACTGGACCTGAACTGGGAGGTCTTGCCCCACCCGCCTTATAGCCCTGACATAGCACCTTCCGATTACCATCTGTTCGCCGCGCTTGACCATCACCTGGCTGGCAAGGAGTTCATAATGAAGCCAACTTGGAGGCTAGCCTGACCAACTTCTTCGAGTTGCAGCCACCACAGTTTTATCGAGATGACATCCATTCCTTGCATAAGTGTTGGCAGGAAGTGGTCAACAACAATGGTGATTACATTGATAATTGAAGTCAATTCTGTACATAAAATTTTCTTGGCTAAATAAAATGTGTCCAAAAGTGCGAGAACTTTCTGTTCAATCAGATAATATTTATTTTTTAATATACTGGCTTAACAGACTATTTTATCATAACAAAAATTCTAAGGAAACTACAGGAATTCTTCAATGAAATTAATCTTCTTGGTCACTTTTGCAGGTTAAAATTTCTTAAAAACTAACTAAGTGGCCAATATATACATTACACAGGTGGGCACTATATGGAACAAAAATAGCATTACATCCTAAGGGAAACAAACCAGCTTTTGAAATTTGGTCTCTAAGCCAGGTAGTCATTGTATCAAGGTGATCATTTTAACAGGTTTCACTTGTATTTTAACAATTTAATAAATTATCCAATTAAAAATTTTTTCTATCCCAAGAGCTTGTTCGCATATTTTACATATAATATTTTCATTTTCTAATTGCAATAATAAATGTTTTTCAATCGATATAATTATTAGTGCCATGTACGCTTATGAGAAAGTATTATCCAATTAAAAATTTTTTCTATCCCAAGAGCTTGTTCGCATATTTTACATATAATAGTTTCATTTTCTAATTGCAATAATAAATGTTTTTTCAATTGATATAATTATTAGTGCCATGTACGCTTATGAGAAAGGATTTTTTTATTTTTATGTTTTATTTAAAATTTCAAGCTTTTTTCAATTTAACAAAAACTGAAATACTGAAATTTGCCAACTTTGATCTGTTTTCATCCATTTTTTAAAATATTCTGATCCAAAAACTTTTAGTTTGGCAGCAACACTAACCATGGCTCCAGTGCACTTGTAATTTGTTCTTGAGTTTGTCATAAGAATACAGTGGTACCTTGGTTAACGACGGTAATCCGTTCCAAGATTACAGTCATTAACCAAAACTGTTGTTATCCAAGGCGCGATTTCCCATAGGATTTAATTGAAAATTGATTAATTCGTTCCAGCTCCTTCCCACAACCATAATTTAATTGAAAATTGATTAATTTGTTCTGGCTCCTCCCCACAACCATTGTAAATATTAAAAATGCAGATAAAACTCATTTTTAATTGAAAATTTTAATTCGTTCCGGCTCCTTCCCACAACCATAGTAAATATTAAAAATGGAGATAAAACTCATTTAAAATGTCCTTCCGGCTCTTTCCCACAACCATAGTAAATATTAAAAATGCAGATAAAACTTCGGCTTCTTCCCACAACCATAGTAAATATTAAAAATGCAGATAAAACTCCCCATAGGATTTAATTGAAAATTTATTAATTCATTCCAGCTCCTTCCAACAACCATAATTTAATTGAAAATTGATTAATTTGTTCTGGCTCCTCCCCACAACCATTGTAAATATTAAAAATGCAGATAAAACTCATTTTTAATTGAAAATTTTAATTCGTTCCGGCTCCTTCCCACAACCATAGTAAATATTAAAAATGGAGATAAAACTCATTTAAAATGTCCTAATTCGTTCTGGCTCCTTCCCACAACCATAGTAAATATTAAAAATGCATAATTCATAAAACTCATTTAAAATGTCCTAAAAATATATTTGCTACAAAAAATTAACATTAATGAAATGAATTGTTCATGAAAACAGTTTTTAGTTATCAATTTTCACTAGAAGGACAATTGGGTTCACTTCAGAGTTTTTTGACAAATGAACCTGTAAATATTGATAAGCAGCTTATAGATTCAACAATTATTATACAGATGAGATTTGATTTTGACTTTAAATGGCTAATGAACAGTGACACACATTTGCCGATTTATTGTCTATATAAACTGTAGGATCTTGGACAGTTTGTTTTCTTTTAATGGAATCCGAAACTGCAATGTCACACCACTTGCAGATAATATATAACACAAACAAACAATAGAACCAGATTTTGTTGGCAGAATTTAAAATAATAATCGTCTAGAAACCATCTTTAAGAAACTAAAAACTAGTGAACTGTTGCACGTCTATTTTTAATTAATTAAATAATTTGTTTTCATTATTATATGTTAATTATCATTTACTTAAAATATATTTTTATATAGTTATAATTTTATTAATTTTAATAATGATATTGTTGGATTTGAATTGGTTGTGATTAAAAAAAATAACGATTAACAACTGAGCTAACGAATCATGTGATGCGATGACGAGCTGTTTTAGAGCTCTATTTTGTCGGAAGTTCGCATAATCAGAAGTTGTTAACCAAAGCCTGCATCATTAATCAAGACATTTTTCCCTTACAACCACTCGTTGTTAACCAAGTATGTCATTATCTGAGGCCCGCTGTTAACCAAGGCACCACTGTATAGTAAAATCTTAAATAAAAGCAATCACCATTTTTATGTTCTAAAATGCGCTTTCTGAGTGATCATGCAGTATAACCTATATATTCACTGTCAACATTAAAGTCATTGTCATGGATTGGAATCTTATATACACCTGGGTAGTACTTTTCATCTATTCTATCCTTGTCATTCCTTAAGGTGTTAAAAAGGGTGTTATTCCTGTTGAAGACAATCCTTATGCCAATGTAGACTAAATAAAGTTCTTCCTATGTCGATTTATAACTTGAAACTTCCTGTAAGATCGAAGAAGCTATTAAAGATCACGAAGATAAGATGTTTGTCCTTGGCGGTTACTGATGTGAGAAGAGAATTATTCAGTTTAAAAACTAAGTTTGAAAAAAGAGGTGTTAAAGTGAATGACTCAAATGAACTAAAAGTTACACATCCAAAACTTAGAGATTTTATAGAATGTAATACAACAGTTATTAGAAGGAAATACATCAAGAAACTAAAATGGTTACTTCATAAGCAGAATATGTGGAGAAATAATAAACACACTCTTCCAACATATGTGATATTAGATAATATAGTAGTGCCACCTTTTGTACATGATCTACTAACTTTAGGCCCAAATAACCTAGTGGAAAACATACCAGACTGGAAGACAGTTGCTATACAATTAGAACCATTGTTACAAACCGCAGACGTAGTAAAAGCGGAAGAAATAAGATGGCAGATAACTAACTCTATTAAGAAAGTGAATAATACCAGTATAATGAATCAACGTTTGAAGGTTAAAAAAGCACAAGAATGGCTTCGGATTAATGATATTGTGTGCGCGCGAGATGACAAAAGCAAGACTTTAGTCCTATTAAAAAGAGAAACTTACAGTACCTTCTTATATAAATTTCTGGAAGAAAATAAATGCATAGAGTTAGACCACGACCCAACAGATGCAATTGTTAATGAGGTAAATAGAATTCTTAGAAACAAAAAACTTCCTGAATTTTTGAAAAGGGCATTTGTCAAATCACCAAGACCACCTAGACTATTTGCATTTATAAAGAGACATAAGAACCCAATAGAAGCTAGACCTGTAGTCAAAAAAATGTTTGCACCTACCTATCTACTAGAGAAAAAACTAGCGAGATGGTGTATGAATAGAATAAAAAATTATGAATGGTCTGTTACCTCCTCTATACAACTGATCGATAAGTTACTAGAAATAGGCCCGTTTCCAGAGGAGATCTTAACAGTTTACGACTTCAAGGCCCTATATCCATCCGTTAAGCTAGAACTGGCATGTATACTTCTATACAGATTTTTGTTGAAGCATATTCCACAGAACCAGTGTGAGCCAGCCATTATTAGAGACATAAGGGCGATGACGAGCTGTTTTAGAGCTCTATTTTGTCGGAAGTTCGCATAATCAGAAGTTGTTAACCAAAGCCTGCATCATTAATCAAGACATTTTTCCCTTACAACCACTCGTTGTTAAACAAGTATGTTATTATCCGAGGCCGCTGTTAACCAAGGCACCACTGTATAGTAAAAGCTTAAATAAAAGCAATCATCATTGAGTAAAAGAAAGTGAGGCAAATAAGAATATAGTAAAGGAAAGTGTGCACAGTGGCTAATTATGCACACCAAAGTTTCTCGACTGTGCAGTTGCTTTTATGATTTTATTGAATTCAGTTATTAACCCATGATTATCATACTCTAAGCCAGCGTTCTCAAACTTTTTTATTCATGACACCATTTTTCATTACGAGATTTTTTGCGACCCCAGGTATTAAATATGAAATAAAACATACAAGTACATAAATCATTTACACACTTATTAAGATGAACACAATCAACCAACTACACTGAAAATTCATATGTTGTCATACATTAAATATTGGGCATTTGTGAAATTATATATAAACTGAAATTCAAGTGTTTGAATTTAATTTTTGTGACCCCAAATGGGGTCATGACACAGTTTGAGAAGCACTGCTCTAAGCAAATAAAAATTTCTGTGATATACGAATATATATGTGTGTGAAGAAGTTAACTCTGACCTATCCTATTATTATTTTAATATGCTCTTTATTATTTATTATTATTTTCATTATTATTTAATGTATAGTGGATTCCGCTTAATTGGGACAACCGAGTAATTGGGTCAAATCTCAAAGAATGGAAACCAAACTAATAAACTAATACATAATTTAAATGCTTAATTTGGACAACTTTTCGCTTAATTGGGACAGAAGCAGAAAATATATTTCAATTTTTGATATATTTTAGAAATTTTTTGAAAGTATAGCTATTCATATACACACTAATCTTTACCAAGATGTCAAGAAAGGGTTTTGCACTCAAGTAAAATTGCTTTGCTAAATAAAATTAAAAGCCAGCCATTTAATATAAGCCATTGTAGACTTGCTGAAATAAAGCTGAATAAAATTAAAAACCAGCCATTTAATACAAGCCATGATAGACTGGCTGAAATAAGCAGCCATTTAATACAAGTCATCGTAGACTTGCTGATATAACTGGTGTATAAAGCCAGCCATTTAATACAAGCTATCGTAGACTTGCTGAAATAAACTGAAAATCTACCATAGCACGTCTCCTAAAACAAGAAAATCAACTGCATGAGTAGTGGGCATTACAGAAAGAAATTCCGGAATCTACCATAGCAGTTCCTACAACAAGAAAATCAACTGTGTGAGGAGTGGGCATTACAGAAAGTAATTCTAGGCCATGGTAGATTCGCTGAAATAAACCAAAATCTACCATAGATGCGTCTTAAAAAGAAAATCAACTGCGTAAGGAGTGGGCATTACAGAAAGAAATTAAAAGAAAATCAACTGCATAAGGAGTGGGCATTACAGAAAGAAATTCCTAAAATCAACTGCATAAGGAGTGGGCATTACAGAAAGAAATTCCAGGAACATCCAAAAGAAAATGAGGAGTGGGCATTACAGAAAGAAATTCCGGGAACATCCAAAAGAAAGTGTGATGGAAAGGATCCAGAAGTCGAACAAGCATTAGATCAATGGTTTTCTATAATTAGCGGGTCAGGTGTGAATATCACCGGCCCAGTGTTGAAGACGAAGTCAGTAAAAAGCTAATAATCACGTACCTATTTTAATAAAGCATTTATTCAATACGTAATTAATTTGTAAAGACGATGACATGAATTGATTACTCTGTAAATTGAGAAATTTGACTTATTGCACAATATTATATTAATGAGACAAGCTTGGGACTATAAGTCACTTGTATAAAAATGTATGCATCAAACTGACACAGTGAGTTTCATACTGCAGTAGAGCTAATTAAGTGACACTTGAATTTCTTGTAAAGATTGACCATGGCTTAAGTTTGTATCGGAGGTGGAGGTATTAGAATTAATTAATATTTAAGGTTATATTATTTGTGAATATTTGATTTTTGGATATTTGAATATTCATTAAATAAGTTTTGTTGGTAATTTGATTTGTGTTTTATTATTGCTTTAAGTTTTGGTTACACTTTTGTAAATGTTTGAGTCAAATAAATTTATATTTTTATTATTTAATTTTGTTTTGAGAATTTATTCAATTTATCAGTATTATTTTCTAACATCCTTTTTCATTATTTTGGTCTTACACTTGTTTGATACTTTAAGCCATAAATTTTCAGGTTGTTTTTTTTATCGGGTAGACATTAGTTAGTAAATTTTGTTTTGAGAATTTATTCAATTTATCAGTATTATTTTCTAACATCCTTTTTCACTATTTCGGTCTTACACTTGTTTGATACTTTAAGCCATAAATTTTCAGGTTTTTTTTTTTTTATCGGGTAGACATTAATTAATAATTGCTTGATTTGTTGATTTTGCTATTTTCTAAAATAAATCAAAGATCTGAGCTGAGGCCAGATTCCAGATTTTCAGAATTGTTAAAACCATTAGGTTGAATTTAGTTTATTATTATTGGTATTTTTGAATATAGTGGCTTTGCATATGTACCTATTATTATGAGTACAAGATTAGGAAAATGAAAAATGTGAATTTTATGGTTTTTTTTTTAGAATTGAACTGAATCTTGAAAACTTTTCACTCAACATAATCAGTTTTAAGAAATCATTTTGTTTTATATATCTTCATAAATATTATATAAACCTACTGATTTTGCTGTGATTTAAAGCAATTTTCTTTCTAGCTCTAATTTGGGGTAACAAAATCATTTTGTTTTATATATCTTCATAAATATTATATAAACCTACTGATTTTGCTGTGATTAAAAGCAATTTTCTTTCTAGCTCTAATGTGGGGTAACTGTTTACAATTCCCCATATTGTGTGCATAATTACCTCAAAGGATAGGGAAATTGTGCACATTTGATTTCCTCTGGTTTTTTATTTATAACTTTGCTATTTAAAGTCCTTTGAAAATTGTTCTTTTATTCCATGAAAATTAAAGCTTAAGAGCTCATGTACAATGAATAACTAATATTCTAAACCCTGTGATTTGATTAAAACAATAGAAAAATTCTTTCTTATTATAATTTAAAATGCATATCGTTACCAAAAGTTTTGGGGTATTTAATACCTATATTGTTTACAAGCCTCAACTGACCCCATTAGGTCCAGACTGATAATTCTGGTGGTCCAGTCTATCACTGCTTTTGACAGTGGTTCCTAAATTTTTCAGTTGAAATATTTTTTTAAATTAGGTGTAAATAAATATTGTTTATATTTGAATGGCTTGATAGAATTTATGTTTTTTATTCTATTCTGTCGAGTTTATAATGTAATCTATCAAAGTTATTCTGATTATGTGATTCAATAAATGATAATTTTAAATTTTTATAAAAAAATCAAATTTTTTCATAAAATGAAGCTTTAAAATGCTAAAAATTAAAAAATATTGTAGCTAATAAGAAAATATTGGTTAATTCTGTTAAATAAACTAAAATATATCTTAGTTGTTTATTTTTTGTTTAAAATTTCATCAAAATTTAGGAGAAAATTGTAAAAATTGAAACAAATACCCTCAGGCCATTTAAAGAGTGGCATTTTTACTACTTTACAGGAAATTGCAACCAAGCCTACTTTGCACATTGGTGTGAGGCATTAGGTGTAGAGTTAAAGTAAACCATCTGTAATCCAATTAGAGCAATGTAAAATATATTATAGTTGTTTATGTATGAAATGAGACCGTTTTTGTATATTAGGATTTTTTGATATAAATAAAAAAAATTTAATTTAAAATGCATATCGTTACCAAAAGTTTTGGGGTATTTAATACCTATATTGTTTATAAGCCTCAACTGATCCCATTAGGTCCAGACTGATAATTCTGGTGGTGCAGTCTACATCTATTTATTAGCTTCTTTTTCTAGCATATAACATGGGTCGCAGCTATGTCAGAAAAACCTACAGAGACGATTATTCAAAAGAAATGAACGGCATACGAACGTTGTCCGAGATGACGATTGATAAATGCAAAGATATCAATTAAAATTTTCATATAAACCATTTTTTATTCGATAGAAAACATTTTGTCATATTTCACTATACCATCCCTCACATTTCACAAGGAGGACACAACATCCGTCCCTCCTGCCTCGGCTTTAACATACAGGTTGGAAGCCATCGAAAAGTTACCCGTGTAAAAGGGTTTAGAGCACTATGCCTTCGTTTTTAAAAAAATCGAGGTCAAATGTCATGACGCCCGACCACGCCACTTATATACCTAAAAAATTAGACACTTTTCAGCTAAACTGGTGGCGAAATAGTTAAGGCGCTTGCATGCAGAACTGAAGGTTGTGAGTTCGAGTCTCGTTTACGTATTTAATTTTTCAAGTGAATAAATTAAAATATTACTAGCAATAAAACTTCAGATAAAAATCAAGTTTTTTTGTCATGGTTACGTATGGGATTGTAGCCACTCGTCGAATTGCTACTATCCCATACGTAAAGAGGCTTCGAGCGCAAATGGATATATTAGAGATCACCCGACGCATAGTGAGTTACGACAATTAGACAGTGAGAGAGATAAAGCGAGAAAGAGTCCGAATAATAATTGAGAAGTGATTTTGCCAAAAGTAACTAAGACAAAAAAACTTACTTTTACCTTGAAGTTTTATTGTTAATAATATTTTAATTCATTCACGTGAAAAAGCAAGGTACGCAAGCGACGCTCGAACTTACAACGTTCAGATCCGCAGGGAGGCACCTTAGCCAATACGCCGCCGCTTTGGTTGAAATATCTGCAGTTTTTTAGGCATATAGGCGGTGCTGTCCGGCTTTATGATATTTGACCTCGATTTTTTTTAATAACGAAGGCATAATGACCTAAACTCTTTTACAGGAGTCACTTTTTGATGGCCCCCAACCTGTAGGTTAAAGCCTATCGAAATCGGTGGGACGGAGTTGTCCTCTGACATTTCAAGAGTTCAATTCTCGTTTCTTTAACAAAGAATAACTCTAAAACGAAACAACCTATCTTAATGCGGTAAAAAGCATTTTATATTAGATTTGTTTCTAATTCTGCTCGTGCCAATTAGGATGCGTAAATAAACTTCAAAACCTTTTTAACTTGCACGTACACTCTTACGCCCCTTTCGGGTTAAGTGCGTGATAGCTGACATTTTGTAAGATTTTGTCGCAAATATAAAATTTTCAAAAATGATTTAAACGGTATTAACTGTGGAATGCCATTGTTAACGACCCTGCCAAATATCTATACAATAGGTTGAAATACCTTCGTTTAAAGTCTAACTTTGCAAAAACCGTGCACTTACTCCATTCCACCTTATGTCATTTTTGGTTTTAGAATTACAAAATTTGAACAAGATCAGACATCTGTTTGGAGTGACCATGAAAGGAAGAATTAAAAATAGCGCTATAATTTTCAATTTAAAAATCCTTAATTTCCTTTCGATATGAGTTCAAAAGCCCACGAATCGTTGACTTTTCATAATCTTATCTTACATCTGTTTCGAACAGAATTAGTACTTTATACGAAAGGAAGGCCAATTATTGACTATCAATCATAATTTAAGTTTATGACATTTTTCATTAAAAGTTAATATATATAGTTAAATATTCGAGACAGTTGACGAACGGACGGTTTAAATAAATGTTACTGATGAAATTATTTTTAGACTATATTCCATATAGAATCATAGATATACGGCTACTTGATGAAAACTGTTTCTCTACGATATCGATCTGCTATCGGACACTTATTAAAGATAGACTTTCTGCGATACTAATTATTTTTAATGGGGTGAAATAAGGTCTGTTCCACTTTCACAAAAATTTGAATTCAATAGAATTCTTTATCAAAACAATTCTATAAAAAAAATATAATAAGGAAGTGGCTTCTGTATTAAAGCGCTTCGATAACATAAGAAGAATAGCACTTATAAACAGTTTAAAATTTTTTAAATAAATTCTTTTTTTTAAATAATCATTCCAGAAACCAATATAAAAATGAATTAAAATTCTATAAATATATTGTAAACATAAACAACATCAGATCGAAAATTTAATTCTATAAAAAATATTCGAAAATTACTGTTTTATTTAAGTAAATTTAATTGAAATTGTGCTAAATATAACGTGGAAAGTACATTTCCTGTCACGAATAGATCTAAATTAAATTAGTTACCTGGGGAGATTTTCATTAACTGATAAACAAACAAACAAAAAAATATATCCCGAACTTTTTTAAATGTCAGTAAACTTTGGTCAAAATTAACTTCAATCCGTCATGTATCGATTTATTGCCAGATAGTTCAATAATAAATTTGTATGAATACAAAATTCAATGTTGTCTACTAGATCTACCATTATCGTCTTTCAAAAGTATAAATAAAAAGACTGAGTATTGTATATCTAAACCGAGCTTTACATCTTGAATAATATCTAAAAATAATTCCGCTATTTATCTCTTAAATGCATTTTGTATTTATATTGTAATATTTCAAAGGAAATTGCATGCGTGAAACTACTCGCTATGCATCATTAATGAACTTAATAGGATTATCAATTTTATATACAGTTTTCTCTTAACTTTCCAAATTATATTTTGAATTAATAATTAAATATGAAGTAATAGTAATTAAATTTCGTATTTTGATTAAAATTGCAAAATTTCCTCCAATATAAAAGATTAAAGTATATATGGTACATATTAATGTTAGAAGAATTCATCCTGTTATAATAAAAAAAAGTAAAACATTTCTGAAACATAATAACGTCACCTCGCTGTTTTGTTGTTTACGTACAAAAAATTGAATTTATATCTGAGCGGTTATTTTTCTGAAAAAAATATAGTAGAAAAGTCATAATTTAAAAGAAAATTATGCGATGCATTTCGCATTCTGTGCGCCATTCCCAAAAATAAATTTGGAAAATTCTATTGGTCTCTATAGCAACGGAGATTTATATGTCTCCTTGTTACTTATACTTAGCACCTGATCTTTATTAAATAAAAACAATTTTTCTTTTTTTCCTACTTCACAGTTTTGTGATAAAATTGTAGCCAATAAATATGCTACCAATATAAAAATATTCTATATAAATATTGTAAGTATGGAAGCTGATCAGTAGCTCCTAAGTGATTAGCTAGTTTATCTGTAACTCTGAAAGGATTAGTTGCATGGAACATTGTTGTCTTTATATATAAGCAATGCAATCAATAAAAGAATTTTGGTGGGTAGTTGATATACATCGCTGTTAATGCTTATACATCAAATTATATTTTGAACAGAAGAGAGTAAACATGGGGAAATTTGGCAATGGATATAGAAAAGTCAAGGCTGTTCCAGTTTTTACTCATTTTGGCGTCAAAATTCTTTTCTGAGCTTGTAATTCACGTTTATTACTACATAACAAAAATGGTTCGTTACAGTTACCAGAGGAACTTCTTTAATGGTAACAGATTAGAAATTATAGTTGGTGCAACCATTAGCTGTTCGACTTAAATATATTAAATTCCATTATATAGTCCCAGACTCGAGAGAATTTAATAATTCTCGGTTACTAATCCCAGTTTGCTAACGACGTAACATATTTTATTTCGAATAAATATAGTAACTTCTAAAAGTCTTTTATCTGTCTTATTCCCATCGCTTTCAATCACATTAGCATAGATGACAATATTGTCGTGACTAATTACTTCGGCAAAAATTTGGTAGAGAAGGAAGCATCCGAAGCACATAGATTACTCTGTCTGCAGTGATCGATATTTAAGCTGTTGAACGTCTCCAAATATTTAAAATAGCAAGAGAATCGCAATAAAAAAATTATTATAATAAAAGAAAAATTATATTTAAGAGTAGTTTAAGTTTGTTATTTTTTCAAGTATCATTTAAACACAATTTTTTATTTAAGCAATAAATTATTATTCATATATAATTTCAGTTAATAGCCTTAAGAATATTTCTTAACAGTAACTGGATTATCTTTTAATAGTATATTGACTATCACTGTGCTTATGGAGGCAGGAAATGAGACTTATAATCAAGGTTATTCATTCTACTTGATTTTTTTTCTTTCTTTGAAACTTCATAAGTTTATTCTTTTTTTCTTTAAAAAAAAACTTCTTACCACGACACACTATGTAATCAAAGATGTTTATATTGATGTCTATTGAAACTGGAACATGATATATGTTGCGATACAAAAGTCTAATGGGTTTACAGAATGAAAAGCATTATGAAGAGCGTAAAAACTGAGAACAATATAAAGAGGGAAACGTTACGAAAGATGATCCCTTTAAGAGCATTAACTGCATCTTTATTAATAAATGACAAGATTTCATTCCGGATATATAAACCTACGCAAATTTAAGCACAATATATCAAATAATAGAATAGAATTTTATGGTAAAAATTAGTCTTGTCAGCTGCAAAAACATCCGAACGTAATAAAATTACGACAATCAATATCTTTTGCTGGCGATGTTCGTACTGCGATTAAGATGTCTGGAGAGAGTTAAATCCAATAAAGTGAGTAGCTAAAGAGTCAACGAGAAACTCCTTTCCAAATGATCCAATAAAACGAAAAAAAATCTTTTTAATTAATTAGGAACAGACATTTGACCAATAAAAGTAGGAAAAGAATTTTATTCGGGGGTTTCGAATTTACAACTTATTCGAGAAAAACCATTTTATCTAGAGTGGTTTCTGAGCGCGCATAAAAAAGAAGTTACCCGAAATAACACGTCCATTTGCGAACGATCAAAAAAGAAAAACAAGAGCTTTTCCACCATTAAATTTGAAGAAATTTGAGAAGAAAGGTTTATTCAATCGATTTTTATTCGATCTTATGAAGGTTAAATTGTAGTTATTGCTCTTTTTTATATATACTATAGAGCCTATACAGCGATTATTACCAGATGAGCTATTTTATTGCCTTAAACTGCCGATACCAAATCACTATCAGTTATATTTATAATAAAAACATCTTCCATTCAGAAAATGCTATCAGAATACTTAAAATAAACGTCACTGAAAGTATCAATTACAACAAATTGTCAATTTTATGTGATTTCTTTAAAACAATTCTTTTTATGGCAGATAGTTCTAAAAAAACTCGCATACATTTTATCAACAGCCATTACGCTGCTTAAGAATATTTCTTAAAATTATTTAAAAAATAATTTCTAAAATTATTTGTTCTATTGCTATATAAATAGAATAATAATTTAATTTGGTACACCAACAAAGCTGCTTTATGCATCAAGTATCAAAATTTATAACTGTTTTGATTATTTGATCCTTTAGAACAGTCATTTAATACTCTCAGTTTGGTCTTACCAAATAGAACAACATGGATTCAGATTCGGAAGGAAGGTAAGATTTTTGCGCACAGTATCTTATTTTCTTCTCGATTCCATTATCCGTATCACAAATCCGATTTTGTTTAATTAAAAAATAAACAACCATTAATTACGTAAGTGTATTTAAAAAAAATCTGTTTAAATTATTCAAATACATTATTCTCCATTTTAGTTTTTCTTTCGGTAAATAATCATCTGGAACTGCGCTTAATGCTGTAACAGTCGAGTTTAATTTACGCAACAGCTACTATTACGACAAAATCGCGGATAGTGACAACGGATAAACGAAAAATTTCGGTGCGGTTTCGGCATTATTTACTACGGAATACCGAAGGTTTCAGCGTACTTTTTTTTATCTCAAATACTCAGTTAAACCCTGGTTACGGACCGATTGAAATGGCTAAGTACCGATAATTGTTTTTTAAACATCGGGAATTTGTAGTTGTGACGGCTACAGGTCCATTTGGTTGTCATGGTTACGATCTGGTAGCAGCGCGATTCCTTTCCGTGCAGCACTCAGTACGAACCGAGCCGGTTACACATTTGGTCGTGTCTGGACAAGGTGGGTTCTTTATCAAATAATTATCTTATATATCATCCCCAGCTTGCGTGTGTATGTGAACGAATGAGTGAGGAGAGATTTTTCTATTTATAAAACTTGTATAATTTATCATAGAACTGTCGATATTATCAATGGCATATAAACCAATTTTATCAATTCTGATTGAAGTTTGATTGATTTAAAAAAATTATTCATTTGCTTTTTAGCGGATTATGTTTTGAATCTTTAATCTCTTGTAGAAATGTCATTCGTATATTTATATAAAGGAAGCGCCTATTGCTTTCTTCCCAGTAAAAGGAAGTCTCCTGCGTGTCTCAAATGGCAAAAATTCATTCTTTTGTGCGGAGAATTGAATTGAAGATGGCTTTAAATTAAATTCGAGTAGAGAGAATGAGACGTACGTGATTCTGTTTCATCAACTATATGTTTAAAATTTTTTTTTAAATTAAACACGAATATTTATTACCGAAACTTTAATTTCTGAATTAAATACGAACTAAATCGCATAATTTCATTCGATACATTTTGATAAAATCTTAACCTTTTTTCTTTTTTATCATTATCAATTATATCGATACAAATTTCCTATAGATATAAAAAAAGAAGCGCGAAAGTATAAAATATTGTATTTTAATGCAATGAAAAATGTAACCTCAAATCACTTTATTAACGTTAAGAAAACATAAAAAAAATTAAGATATTTATGATAAGCGTAATCGGGTGTAAGTTATTCTTGACACTTTTTGATATACTAAGAGATAAAACCTGATTTATGTAGCGAATGCATTATTTTTTTTAATCCTTCTCTGAGGTTTTAGAATATTCTTTCTATTGATTTTATTAACGCCTGGCACATGTTAAAAGTGTTATATGGGTTCAAAACTAATCAGAGAGACGACTGCAGTAATTTGCTTGGAAGATTATATTTGCCAGATTTCATCTAATTTTATGACCACAATTTTCTAATTTCGGCAAAGAAATCTATTTAATAAAAGTTTTTTTTTCCTCTTCGTCATCACTCTTATGTTACTATTCGGATAAAAATGGGGGAGGAAAATTCTGTAGAGTCAATTATCTTTAATATTAATTATAACTTCGAGGCATTTAGGTGCGAATAATGCCAATAACTTTTTCATTTTTTTTTATTTCCTGTTTTTAATTATTGAAATTCAAAATTTAACAAAATATTTAAACGAAAAAAATATTTACAGTATTAATTAAATATAATTAAACGATAAAATACAATACCATTCTTATCTGTTTAATTTGATCACATATTAAAATTTCAATAATTTGCGATCAAAAATCTTGCAGATCTGTCGCGTAAATACTCTCTATAAGAGATTGATAGAGAGAAGCGAATCCTATTTTATATGTATTTTTAGCGATAATATTAGAAACTGTTATATATGCAGTTTAATAAGTTTTATAGGTAGAGATGCCGAATTTATTATTGAAATGTCGAGAGTGTAGATGCAGAAAGCATATCGCCCACGTACCGATAGAAAGGCAGCAGAGAAAGAGAGAGTTATAGCTTTCTACAGCCTCTTGTAGACTTCCGGTATAAATTGCTAGTAACTTATGGTGACTAATATACCTCGTGTCGTACCGAATCAAAGCACTTCTGTTCTTTACAAAAATTAGAACAGATAGGCGCAACGAAGAACTATTGGTTTAAGTAAGAATTTATCGAATCAAATTAATTAATTAATTATAAATAAATAGACCGCTGCAAAGCCACACTTCAATAATTACTTAAATACGTACTCGGGTAGAAACTGATATAGATGCTCGCAATTTATTGATTTATATTAGAATTTTTAAATTGGTTAAAAATTGAGGAAATAAAGAAAAAATATATTTAAAATTTATTTCTATATAAAATTGGACAAAATAAACTTATAAGAAACTGGAGCTTGGCCACAAAAACAAAATCCATATTTTCCCCAAGGTCATATTAGTTATAAATTCAGTCCAATAATATGTTTCGATCCGTTCGATACAGTTATAGTATTGTATCACGCTAAAAGAAAAAAAAAATTAGAATTATTTGTAACAATGATGCAGATAGATATAAATAAATCAAATTTTTTAGAATGTCGAGACAGCAACTATATACTGCATATTTTTATAAGGACATACTGCATTTATATTTAATAGAAAGAGATATTTATGAGTCTGTTTTGTTAGAATAGTGAAGAATATTTTTATAGCCTATGCTTACTGACATAAAAAAACTACTGTTTAGCCAACTGTTTTTGAAGCATGTTTTATAATCACTATTGATATCAATCTGAACAATTTATTTTCATTTTTTTAATATTAAATTTAATGTTTCTCTTGAGAATTCTCTCAAACACGTAAAGTGAAAATAATCATTTTTTTCTCGACTTTAACAAGAATAATACGAAATATTTTTGCAAGATTGTATGTATTGAGTGCAGTTATTTAAAAAAATTCCCGTTTGAATAAATAAAACATTCAAATAGCCTACAATTCTAAGAATTCTGATGTTGTTTATGTAGTGAGAATTCCCAAAACATGAACTCGAGCAGATAACCAATTTTGGTTCAGAATCCCATATTTTGTGTTGTTTTTCGGAGTTAATTTTCACTGCTAAAATTCCTTTATACACTCCGTCTGTAGTTAATCTTTGTGTTTTGTTTCTGAAGGATCGATAAGATATCTTTCTGAATTTTTCAAGTCTAAATTATTCTTATAGTTTTCAGCATCTGAGTTATCCCTATGGAAATTATCTGCACGAAGGAGTAAATCTTTAATTATGTTCGATTAAATAACGCAATATATCGTTGTTTATATTTATCATTATCTATTAAATTATATGAGGAATTATATAAGGAAAATTCTTCAATTTTCGTGTCGTAATTCTGTTATTAAAATGATAAACATCTTTCTACTTTAATCAGATTTATTTTTATAATAATAAATAATTCAATTTTTTTATTAAATATATTTGATCTGAATATATTGTGTTTTTCCCCTTGATTAAATTTATTTAATATTAATTTAAGAATTACTTAAAATCTTTTTGGTCGGGACAAAAATTTTATTTTCGAATTGCAAATCACAAAATAAGAAATATAATCAATATTAACAGAAATGTTACCTTGAAAATGACGTGCTCATAGCTCATATTTTTCATTGTTACCAAAATCGCTATAGCAACAATTCATTGTATACGGAGATTCGGATGCCATCTCAATTTAGATAAATGGAAATCCGCGATATAAAAATAACACGTATTATTCCACTATTCCGACGTTAAAAATGGAAAATGAAGTTATAATCTTAACTGTAAAATAAAAGAGAATGTTGAAAAATTAAATTTTAATGGTTGTATGAAGAGCGCATTATCCAAACTGAAAATAAATTCTCGGTATGGATGGGTAAACATATGATGATATAACGCAGATGACTTAAATGTAAGAAATTCGCATAAATAAATTCACCATTCTACCATGATTTCTAAATAAGTTTTAAGAAACAGTGCAAAATTATGCACTAAACTTTGTTCGTTACGCGAATACAGAGAGAGCTAGAATGCCTGGATTACAATAAAAGTTTTTTTAATGATTATTCAATAGAGCGAGATCTTCAGTTAACGAGATTTAGTGTTGTTGTTCTCGAATCGTATTAAATTAGGATCTGTCAACACTTAAATCCTATCTATCATCGAATGAGCCGAGAACGATATTAAACCTTGGCATGATAAAGCAGACTTTTATCCAAAAGCATTCTTGTTTATACAGGAATAAATCGGTTGTTTTAGACGAAATACGCTCGGATGATCAGATTACGAGATGGAAATGCATAAAAGTGGATTACTGTACCATATCGACTTGATGCGGCTTTTCTTTTGGATTCTATTAATTTAATTGTCTTAATCGGTTTACAAGTGAAAGAATTAATATGAAGCTGTCGTAAGCTACACGATAAAAATGACTACTAACAACTATACAACATCTATAGTTAAATAATTAATTCTTGTTTTTATTTTTTAAATTCATGTTTTAATTTTTTTTCCTCTTATATTTGTTTTATTCTTCGAACGTGCCGGTCAAATTTGATTAGTAAAGCAGAGGATTAAGGAATAAAATACTGTTTATCAAATTACAAGATATTAAGAAAGATTTTTTTACCAGATTTGTGTTCTTTTCGATAAACATTTTAAAAATAATTTCCGTTCAAAATAAGCATCGAAAATATTTACTTCGATGAATCACAATATAAAATGAACTGCGTAAATTTTTAATTAAAAAATATTTATATTTTTCTTTTTAATTGATAATTAATATTTTAAGTATAGTAATTACAGTAATATAAAGTAGTATATGTTTTGTCTTCTTATTATACTTGGTTTCTATCTTATAATCTTAATTTAATGGACGTCTTCTTCTCTGTTAATATGAAAGTTATTTCCTGCTATACTTAATAAACGTCGTCTTATTCTTATAATTTAGAGTTTACTGTTTTAATGGACATCTTGTCACGAACAGTATTATTTAGTCAACGATATACACCGTACAATATTTATTCAACTAAACAGCGCCCTCTGATAAATGTCGAGTATTTTTAGGTTTTTAAAAATTTTTTTAAATATTTTAGATTATAAAATTATGTTTTAAATGATTATTATATTGATGAATTTATTATTAGAGTAAGCTTTTTTAAACCAAATCTACTGTATTATTTAATTAATCAAATAAATAAATGGATTAATCCAGAATAAGAAATAGGCGTAATCAAAATGTCAAAATTTAATAAACAGCGCCCTCTAATAAATGGTTAAAAATTTATATATATAAGAAAAATAAAGCTAAAACTCCGTTACTTTGAATAGATAAAGGATTTTATGAAATAAAAATGTGTATTTAGAAATATTTCGCCATTTTAATCTCTTTTTTAATACCATAAAATTTCGAATAAATATTACCGGGTGGATTTTGCCAAGAGAAAACAGATTACTGATCAAACTACTGTTTGTTTACGTATGGCTAAATTTCAATTTCTCGTCAGTGTAATGTGGTGTACGGATCAAATTTATTTTAAATCGGTGAGAAAACTATCAGAAATCTTGAGAGTAGAATTATATTGCGTTTAAAATATTTACTTTAGAGGCTACACAGGTATGAGAATTGTTGTGGTATGAATATGCTATTAATGTATATGATTTAATATATCTTTGCGATTTAAGTTCAGTTCATTAAGGTCATCTGTTATGAATACGTCTAATTTCTGCAAATAAGCGATTTTATCTAACTTGTAAGTCGAAATCGAATGATAATTGTCTATTTAAAAGTGCGCTACAGATCCAATGCTTTATGCAAAATAATTTATGCAATCATATAATTTTTTTGTGTTTTGATTGCTTCGTATTCATCAACTTCATGATATAAATATATATAGTTTATTAAGCAGTTTCGCTCTTCCTTTTAACTTTATTTCTGTTGGACTTCTATAAATAGATACACCAACCAAGTCGATTTAGAGGAAATTTTTACAATGAATCGTATTTGATTTTTAAATCTACAGATGCAAATTTTGCTGATCTAGAGTCTTTTCTAGATAAGAGTTTTAGAAGCTCGGCAATTCTATGTAAAACTTTTATGTTTTTCCTAGCATTTTATTGCAGAAATCTGCGAACTAATTTTCGCATAAAAACCGAATATTTAACTATATTAATCCTCTTTATAATCTTCAAAAGTTTTTTAAACTTATATAAAAAATATTTACGAAGTTTTTTTTATTATTATTACACATCGAAGCGAAAAATCGATATAAATATAAAAGACATTACCGTTATATAAAGCGTTAAGTGTCAGATATTCATGAAGATATTTCCTCAATATTCGCGATCGTTGATTCTTTTCTAACTCCTTATAGATTTCTATAAGCTGCAGTAGAACCTGTGAATATTTTATCTAATGCTCTTTCCATCGACAAGATATTGGATTCAAAAATTGCCTTATTATAGTATATCTCTCTCCAGTTAGATATAAAAGTGAATGTGAATGACATTATCGTCTTACCGAATTTCAACTATAGTAGCTATTAAATAGTAACGTATTGTAATACAATTACACTCAAAACAAACACGTCGTGGAATATTTTTAGATTAATGTTTAAATTTATAAGAGCTCTCAATTTCTTCTTATCATCAAAAATAATATTAAAATTTGGTGAATAAACAGAAAATAATGCAATGACGTAAGTTAATTAATTAACTGGAGAAGACGTTAATAAAAGTAAGAGCGTAAATACAAAAATCGATATAATACAAAAGGATAAGTTAATATTGATAATTGTTTATTCTATTTTAATTAAATAATGCAAAGCTTCTTGAATGGAATCTTCACATATCAATTATTTTTATTATTTAAAAATTAAAATAACATAGAGATTGTCTGTTTTCTAAGGAAGTGAATAAGCGAGTTTTCGAGATCGATATGTCCGTCTCGTCTTCGTAGAACAGAAATAAAAAAAAATTAAATTAAATTAAAATTATATAGTAAATGAATGGAAAACGAATTCCATAAGACAACAAAATTTATTATTATCCATCCAAAATTAAAAATCCGAGAATATTATAGCGAAAAAGTATCTATATAGCTTTTTAATGAGCACAGTGAATTTTAGACATTAGCGAAAATTATTACAGTAAATAAATTTAAAAGTTAAAACAAATTTTATCTTATTTGTCATCGGAAGAAGATAGTTGCAAAGCATATAGATCTAGTACAAAAATTTATATCTGTTTGGAATATTAAATTTCTGCTGTGACTTAATCCAACTCCTTTCTTGATGATAAAATACTGTAATTATTATTATTGCTATAATTAATTAAAAGTAATTGGATTAAGAATACATTTTAATGGTAGACAAATTTGTTTTTTGAAATATATTTGTTAAGAATATATTCAAATATGTTTTAAAGCATAAGCATATGTTATATGTCTGATATTATCAATAGAAACTCTCGAGTGGCAATTCCCGATGTTTTTTTTATAAGCATACCTTTTCGACAAAAAATTTATGCGATGAGTCTCTTAGCAATAATCAGCAATTTTACAATTAAATATTATTAAAATATAAAAACTTATATCCTAAAAAATAATATCGCTAATATATACAGATAGATTTATATTTAATCCGAATTAAAATGTTTTTCCGTAAAATATATATTTTTTAAATATAGTAGAATATATAAGTGATGCGTTACGTGATTGTTAAATATCTGGCTATAAAAATGTTGTGCAGCCTATTTTCAAAAGAAAAGAAGAAAATGATCAGATCATTAATTATATTATTTTCTTTGATAAAAATCGACTAATTTAGGAATCAATTCGCGTAATACATATTAATATTTTCTTAATTTTTAATGAAAATATTGTATATGACGTCATAAATATAAATTTTTTCGCGAATCCTGCTTTAGCATATTCTCGAATCTTCAGGATACGCGAATGACCAAATGAAAACGCTGTGCTGTAAGGAATCAATTCGCGTAATACATATTAATATTTTCTTAATTTTTAATGAAAATATTGTACATGACGTCATAAATATAAATTTTTTTCGCGAATCCTGCTTTAGCATATTCTCGAATCTTCGGGATACGCGAATGACCAAATGAAAACGCTGCGCTGCAGCATTGATGAAACTTTAAATATTTTTCATCCGTACTTTTGTTGGTCAAGAATCGTTAACACTCTATATACAGTATAAAAAAACTCTTACTAACCATTTTGGTGTAAGCTATATCTGTCCGCTCGAATTTGCGTACTTCTGTAGGATCTAGAAAGCTGAAATTTGAAGATGGTATAGATGAACCAATGAACTGGTATGTAAATATCAGGCAACCGGAAATTACATTCTGAATGGATAAGAAAGAAGGAAACTAAATTTCCTATGCATAGCTCATGGAAACTTTTAAAAATTGTTATCTTGATCATTTAAGTGTTTTATGTGGAGAAGAATATCTATTCATATACTGATTGAAAATATTATACTCAAAAGAGAATCAATAAAAGTATTGATCATTTAAGTGTTTTATGTGGAGAAGAATATCTATTCATATACTGATTGAAAATATATTCAAAAGATAATCAATAAAAGTCGCAGTATTTAAGTTTAACGGATTTTTAATGCTAGTTCTATTTTGATGAAAATCAGTATCTAAGGATTTTGGGGGCTGCAGGTGAGAATATGATGATAATTTTTTTTTTAATTTCAAAATGGCAGATTTTCCCAAAATTGCTACCCAAAATTCAATAAAATTTTAAATTTAATTTTAGTCCGAATTTATGTTGTCGGTTGTATTGGCATCTGGAAACACTATGGCTTTTCACTTTTTGGAACTGGGATCAAATTTGAGTATAATATTGGAAACTATTTGGTGGTCTGAGTTCGGTTATCGATGACCACCGTTAACAGTCTGCCCTCCACTGATGTCAGTGGCCTATGGCAAGGCCTCAGATGGCCCATTAATAATTAATAGATTGAAACGTACTATTATTTGTTGACAAAAAGACATAATGACCAAGCTCTCATAATTCAAAAGTACCATAGGTCAGGTAATCCTATCTCTTCGTTTGAAGAGAGATGATAACCTGACTTGTAGCCAGGCTTATATATTAGTCATTTAAGAAAATAGAAGCATTTTAAATGTTTAACATTGTTTAGTTTTTCAAATCAATTTAATTTTATTATTTCATAATAATTTTGATAAAATAAACTATATCTTTTATAGTCTAATTGTTGATGATGATAAATTCAAGTTCACAATTAAATTACATTATATTCTGATACTTGTAGCATGTTATATTTTAAAATGTGCTACATTAACTCATTATATTGTAGATAATATAAAATTTATTTTATAATTGAAAGATTTATTATTTTATCCTATAACATATTCTATTTTTAGTAGACTTAAGGTTATTTCCACTCTGATACTTGTCTGTTTTATAATGTAATAGCTATTTCCATTACATTATTTTTATTATTTTATGAAATCCAGCACATTAGTTGTAGTCTACTTTTTCTGGCAATCGTAGATGCCTAGGTGGGAGAAACAAGAATTGACTTAAAATATTTGATCCGTTTAATATATTAATGATTCTGCATACAATATTCAATTGAGTATATAGGATTGAAGAAGTAGCTCTCAACTTCATTAGAAAAATATATACAAATATTCTTTCTTCTACCATTACTAAAACGAAACATAAAAAATTAATCCTAAATAATTATGGTCATGATAATCTTAATTTATATTTACACTTATTTAAATTAAGGAAGGATGATGATTATAGTTGTTCTCAATGGTACATTGATGATTTTCAATTTACAACAAAATAAAAAAAGAAAATTTGAAGAAATAAAAACAACAAAAACAAGCGCGCCTCGAACCCACGACCATTGGAACATACCCATAAATTTACAACAAAATAAAAAAAGAAAATTTGAAGAAATAAAAACAACAAAAACAAGCGCGCATCTTACCGAGTAGGCTACCGCTACATCATGTAGTATTTTAAAATGGCGCGTATATAAGTCGGAATTGGTTTTGGTCAAACTCTACGAATTTTTTTTCTGGAGTTTGCTTGAGTATTGCGTCGAATGGCTGGCCCAATGAACTTTATTAGTAGAGATCTGCACGCATAAATTTTTGTCAAAATCGACGAATCCTGACCTGTGGAGTCTCCTTGTAAGATATAACTCCAATTTAATATTTTTCCAATTGAAATTTACACTTGAAGCATGTTTTCCATCCATTATTCAACAATATACTAATGACTAAATGACAAAAATTACTTAATGGTATTAATTCTAGTACCAGAAAGAAAACACTAGGAATTCAATTCTGACTTATAACATTAAGACTGTGGATTTTCTGGATTTGATTTGTTACAATCCTACCTGGCATCACAAGTGTTTGTATAAACATGTATCATTTTATGCCTACAGAGTTAGCATCATCAATTCCTGAGAATGAACTTTGTATAAGCTTGCCATTGAGTCAGTTGACAGCATTGGAGAATAAGGACAAGATTAACTCTAAATTAACACATACACAGAAGTGGGATAATAATCTTCCACTTATAAATGTCATCAATATATCTGTTATGGCCAATGACCAAAGTCTGGCCAATTCTAGATTTGGCCAAAGTCTGAAATATATGCAAATTTATGACTATTTTGGGTTCTGGCCAGGCAATTTGCGATGCGCCTGACAATGGCCAATTTGAGAATTGTCCAAGAAAAAGTGGCCAAAGCTTTCAATATAAGTTTTGCAGAACTAAGTAAGCGGAACGCATTAGTGAATTTTGGCTTATTCACCAGCAAGAATGGGATTGTCTGTCACATCACATGTTGATCTTATAATACTGACGCAAGAGATTATAGAACTTACCCACCCTCTAATATAAATGGGATTGTCTCTCAGAGTAAAGAAAAATGTAGAGACATATATTTTGGGCTTTGGTCAAATCTAGAAGTGGCCAGCCATTTCGCGAATTGGCAGTAACATCCATCATGTATAAAAAAACATCAAATTAAATTTTATTCTTCTGAAACTAGAGAGGGATGACACACACAAAATGTATTTATTGATAAGTAAAAAAAAAATACTACAATTGAAAGAATTTATTAGTGTTTCATTTCAGCTTAATCAGCTACTCTTCTGTCTTCAGATGAAGTGTTGGATTTGAAGATTATCTTTGATATATGTATTTATTTATATTAAAATTAAATTCTTTCCCATTTAGCAATGAGGCAATTTTAGGAATTCCTTAAAAATAATGGTCTATAGTAACAATATATTGATGCTTCAGCATGTCAAAAATAATCTGAGTTATATAAATAAATTAGTTCTAGGAATTTAAAATTATTCAATAAAATTTATTCTTTAAATTTAATGTTAAAATTAATAAATATACTAAATTTTTACAGGTTGCTCGTATAGGAAAAAGCAACACTGAAATGTTATGGAAGAATAAAAAAAAAATCCCCTGGTAATGTAAGCAGAGTTATGGTTCCACAGTATGTTATGTTTGTGGAACTGGCAATGTTTTTTTATGTACAGGTGCCTAATCTACAAATAAAAATTGTCTGAAGGGGACATTTGTTTCACTTTGTATTACTTTTATCCTATTAATGTTGATGATATAAAAATAAATGTGAGATTTTTAACTCTAACAGGATTCTAAAACAAAATATCTGTTGTATTTGAAATAATGTTAAAGAAATTTTTAATCATCATCTACTTTATTGAAATTTTTAAATGGAATATGTTTGAAGCAAAAAAACTAGAAAATTAAAAGTTCACATTTGAATAGTAATAGTTAAAAGTAATCTATCTTTCATATCAATGCAATACAATGATATTTTTGTTCACTAGATATTCAGCCATTTATAATACAAATTTTACAATAAAATTTCTCAAAATATAGTATTGTATGAAATGTACAATATTTAACACTTCATTATTGCATGTTTTATTCATAGGTACCTATCCTTATTTATACTGTTTTGGTTTCAATCAAGAAAATGCAGTTTATCTTTGCAATAAATTTCGATGTTGCATGTCTATCACAAAATTATTTTACAGTATTTAATATAAGATATTTAAACACTGATTATTCATCATTTCAAGTTGCCATATTCCGTTTATTTGTGGCTCAGTAAATTTGAATTTTGGATCTAATCATCAAAATTTTAGCTAATAATAATACATTAACATCCAATAAACTATTTATAAATTAATGATTATATATAAATATAATCACGCGCACGCACGCACGTGTGTGTGTGATTTTATTTCTATATCAATTTAAAAAAATCTTAATGAAATTTTTGTGCTATTACGGAGAATTTTTATGAATTTGTTTCCATTTTCATATAATTCTTCAAAAAGCAAACATATAATAGAGAAATGGAGCTATTACGGAGAATTTTTATGAATTTGTTTCCATTTTCATATAATTCTTCAAAAAGCAAGCATATAATAGAGAAATGTAGTGAAAAAGAATGTTGTATTATCCTTTTATTAATGTGCAGCTGGGTAATAACATTTTTTATACAATTTTTGGTCGAAATTTAACTTCTCGGTGAATTACATACGACGAATAATTTGATTCTGATTCTTAAGGGATCTATACGAAAAGTAGTTTTTATTGCATTTTAGAATGAAATAGTCAAAAATGATGAATTTTTTTCGGTCGTATTCGTTATGTAAACCTACATAAAACATCCGATTTGAATGAAATTCAAATAATTGCTGATCTAGTGGATTCTTTTATTATTATTTTTTTTTTGCTCGTTGATTTGAATGAAATTCAAATAATTGCTGATCTAGTGGATTCTTTTATTATTATTTTTTTTTTTTTTGCTCGTTACTCCCATTGAGAACACTGCATTAGGATTGTGTTAAAAATGATAGAAATTGTTATTACCATTGTAAAATATGAATTTTCAAAGCAGTCAATGAAAGCATCACGATTCATCGATGAATAATACAAATTAAGATATCAATTTTCTGCGAAATTTCGTCATTGAATAAGTTTGTGAAAATAACATTGTATGAGAGTATTTTCGTATTTTGTAAAAGAATAATCTTACATCCTTGGAATAAAAAATAATCTAGGAAAAGGAGTGTGACAAACAGTTTTATGTTGCCAGAATTTGAAATTAAATGTTTGGCAGAATCTCTCTAAATCAAATTTTATTTCGTGAATTCTATATTGTAGATAAAGAATTCAATACCGAAGAGGCACAAAAACTAGTTGCGTTCTGTCGAATTGTTTCTTCATAAACACCAGCTTTCAGTTGGTCATGGATGGACTGCTCTAATGACCAGTGTTGAATTTGGTCATCACACTTATTAACATAAATGGGGTACGTCTGGCCACCAAAACAAAGTCAATTTGCTATATGGCTATATCGTCGAATTTACGTTCGCATCCGCCATGTTGGAGGTAAATTACAACGTGTCGGCTGGCTTCGTTTTTTAACTTAGAGCAGTTCATTCAGTGGAGATGCTGTATACACAAGAACTTAAATTCGGGAAAGATTTTATTTTGAAATGTTGCCACTCATTTTGATTTAAATTTTGTTCATATAGATCAGCTATTCTCAACCTTTTTTCTTTTCCGGGCCACATACATTTGTTTGCTACATTAAGCGGGCCGCAACATGCTATATCAGCAGTCGGCAACTGGTTAGTGTCACGTGAAAAAAGCCTGACTTTTAAAAAATCTATAAAAAAACTCGACTTCTCAATTCATGAATGCTATAAGTCAGTGTTTTCCAACCTGACCTATGACCTGTAAAATCTTTTAAAAAATCTATAAAAAAACTCGACTTCTCAATTCATGAATGCTATAAGTCAGTGCTTTCCAACCTGACCTATGACCTGTAAAATTATGAGTGCATCAGGGAGGACCTAGCAAATTAAGAAAATTCTAATTTTTCCCATTTAAAAAAATTTTTTAATATCAATTTTTTTTTTATTTTTTGCGTTGTGGGAGAAGAATTCCCCGCTTTCATTAAATTCGTACCTGTGCGTTGCGGGCCGCGCACAAAAACTTGGTGGGCCACATGCGGCCCACAGGTTGAGAATGGCTGATATAGACTCAACGCCGGCTATAGCTTAGGGCCTCCACCTCAGTATAAAAAAAATAATTTATCTGGAACCTCACGATATTAATTATTTATAATGTCCTTACATTTTTCGTAATATTGGATTGGTGTCAGTTTATTTGCAGGTGTCTTCTAAAAACTAAGAACTATACTATTAAACGAAGCTTTCTGTTGAATGAATGATTGCATCAGTTATAACAGTTATTACTAAAAAATAGGATCAGAAAAAGCATTTCTTTTAATATTCAGTAAAATTGTTACCTCTTCTATTCTAAAACTAGTTATAATTCAAATCAAAATAAATTAACAAATATTCGATTATTATATAAGCCTCAGAAGCTAAACCGATTGAATAATTTATAGAATGTAGAGTTAATTTTAGTATCCGAGACATGATTATATACTAATCATACTCTGATGATAAAATTTGAGAAATGTATGCTGAAAACTGAATAAGAGAAATTATCAACTAAAATAGACATATGAACTCAGAAGTCAAACTGATCAATTCCTTATCAAGTTTGGCTTCTGAGAGTTTCATCAAGAAAAATTATCAACTTAATACATATGATATAAAAAAATATATACAGTGGATCCCGGATAAGTTGATAATCCGGTTAAGTGAATCAAATTCTCATAGTCCCATTTTGATTCCATAGAATTTAATGTTTAAGGAATCTGGATAAGTGGATAATATCGGTTAAGTGAATTAGGGTTTTTAACATTAAATAATGTTTATGTCAGGGATATGTACAATTTCAGACAATAACAATAGAAGTGGACCATTACTAGTACGACAGCAGGTGGTGAACTTATTCCTAGTGACCTGGAATTGGATTTTGAAAGCTACGTTGCTATTGATGAGGATTTAAAAATAGATGGGGAAGAGCCACTGCTGCCTCCATCAAACTCTGATTTTGAAGAAATGGCTGAACAGGAACCACCACCTTCGTTAATGGACACTATGAAAGCTTTGGATACATTGTTACATTATTTAGAAGCAAATGGCTGTGATTCATACGAAATCTTTTATAAACTAAAGTCAAACATATTTGAAATTTCAAAAAAGTCAATTTCCGATTATTTCCATAAATAAATTTTTATGCATATACTGTATTTATAGATAATAAAAATCTTGTCATAGATTATAGAAATAAGTGTTTTCTGTGTTATATGCATGTTAATTTATTGACACTAGTTAAGTTGATATTCCCTCGTCAGTCCTAAGCCTGACGAGAGAGAGATTCGACTGTATAAAATTGAAAGTGTTATAAATGGTTTGTCATCATTCATTACTTATATCTATTGAATTTACCGAAAAATATTTGAATTATAATAATTATTTCTATTTAAGCGGGGCCCTAGTATCAATGAAAGATCTTTCCTAAGAAAAATATAGAAGTACTTTATGACAACAAGCAATAACTTTTAAGAGCACAGTGTTACAGAACTTCACAATTACTCTCAAAATATTTCAAATGTCAAAGTTAACATCGTAATTCATTAAACTTCGCATGTAATCTGTCAAGTGAAATGCTTTCGTTGAATATACACGTTTTGAAAATTTTAAGAAGAATTAATTCTTCTATCAAAAAATTATTATACACTCATCAGTAATCCGAATAGCTAATGAAAGAATAAAATGTTTAGTCATCGTTTTACATCATTATCAGGCAAACAATAAAAATTTCAATTTTTACCAATTGAATTTTACTTTCTAGATTAGTATTTTTAATTATAGTATTTACATTTATTATGTATCGTCATCGAGAAACTCCATTTTTAATTTTTTTTTCTTTTTATATTGATTGATTTTAAAAAAATCCTCCTTTTTGATTATGTTCATTTTTAGATAATTTTAAGCTTTTTATTCTCAACCAAAAAATGGTGATTAAAGTTTATTCCTTCAACAACTAATTTTGGATCCGTGATGAAAGTTTATTTTTTCACGAAATTACCAACCCGATATATTTTAAATAAAACAGGATAACGAAATTAAAGAGCGAATAACTTGGATGTTATCGAATTATTTTTGATATTAAAACAGATATGTTTAGAATTTTGGACAAAAGATATTAAAACAATTACTAAAATTTCATAGTGACATACAAAATATTCTTATATGATTAAATCATTACGACTTATACTTGCATGAATATATTCATTTCATCTGAAAATTGAATGGAAGAAAATACTAACAGGAAATTATGTTAATAATAAAATAGCATACAAGAAAATGCGCACACATTTTTCACACGCGATACTAATGCTAATTCTATGTTTTTTAGATTCATTTTTATCTACGTTATATACAATATAACATAGATTAGTCTAGTTTTCATAAACTGTTATCATCATAATATGGCGAATCAATATGTTAGGACAATGGTTCTCAATCGCTGTGCCGCGAAAAATTAAAAATGAATTGTATGTATGTAATTATATAATCATATACATTAATAGTGAAACTTCCGATCTTATATATTGAATCAAAACTAATTCAATATATATGTTTGCTATAATCTGTCTGTTACATTTCATGGAAAAGAATCTCTTTTTTTATTTTTTTCTCTGTACATCTTATGCTAATTTTATAATCATTTTAAATCTGATAAATAAAAATGATGTATAAATTATTAAAACGAGCTTATTATTCTTAAAAATAGATTTATGTTTTACTTATATCACAATAGATTAATTTATAAGCATATTAATTTTTTTGGTTAATTTATTAAATACTGAAATTAATTAATACATAAAGAGACGATTCGTTTCGAATACTTTAATAGCTTACTAATTTATAAATATAATAATAAATTGATGCACCTTTAAATGCTCATAAATCTAATATCCGCATTCAAATTTGCTATAGAAAGATTTATCCATGATATCATTAATCATAAATTATTAAACTGTCATAAAAGTTAATTTACAGAATTTTTGTTAATCTTAGACTTTTGAATATTGCATGTAAAGTTTGATACTAGAGTTATGACACGTTATACAAATACATGAAAATGTTTCGATCGATAATATTTATTTAAAAATGGCTGAAAAAGAGTGTTATTTTGTCATATACAAAATATGTTATGACACGTTATACAAATACATGAAAATGTTTCGATCGATAATATTTATTTAAAAATGACTGAAAAAGTGTTATTTTGTCATATACAAAATATTTTCGTGACACATTAAACAAATATTTCATAGACAGTAAGAATGGCTTAATTTCTTGATACTGTTTATAAGAATTCAAAAAGAAAAAACTGCTATTACAGCTGCAGAGGCAATAATCTTTAAATATAAAGAAAACTATATTTTAAGTACAGTACAGAGTACTACGAATAGAAAAAATGATAACCGATCGATCTGAACGACTTACGTGATGCTTCACACCATATCTGTAATAAGAACATCGCCGTGTCCTTTTATCTTTCAATGGCGGCGAAAATATTCTCGTTAACGCTGCATACCTTTTATAATACAAATTCATAATGTACACTTAGATCTACCATTAGTAGCACTTCTATTATTCATTGACTACTAAATTTTTTATCGACTGTTTATGTCATGTGTTTGAGATTTTAATAATGTTTTTTCTCCCCTTTTTTGTGATAAAAATAATTTTATTTAAAGAATTTCGATGGACAGAATAGAAAATTGATATGTGGATTGGGCCTACTATAAGTTTAATCAAAGGCAACAATTGTTACTTTGTGAACTGTAAAAGTATTTTGGGAATTCTTATTTCGATAGGATCAAATACTTCATACTTCGTGGGAACTACAATAACTCAAGTATTAAGTCACATTTATTTATGGGATAGCAAATCGATTGTAATTAATATTTTATGAAACGAATTTGCATATGAGATTCAGAAAATGCCAGTTTAACAATTTTAATATTATTACAGTTATTGGTTTGGATGAAATATTAAATATTCATGGAGGAACTCTATCGATATCAGCAAATTTTTTTTTCTTAGCTCTCTTATCATGCAAAATTTCTTTCAATATATTAATACACTACTAGAATCTCAGAAAAATCTTTAGAATTATCATCACACTTTGATTTATTATATTCAATACTGTTGGTTCGCTACAATTTTTTTTATAAGAACTTAATAATTATGAATATATTGGAAATATTAATAATAACGATTTTTTATCTTTTAATATTGGATTTATTTTCTAAATGCATGTTTTATTTCGTGATATTTCGACATAATTTAAATAAAATACAGTACTAACGATACAATTGTCGATTGTGCTGTCAAAATTATTAAATCTTCAATATAACTTGCTTAGAAACTTCATATGTTGAGTTTAAGGAGAGAATAATTATATTTATGTCAATACTATAGTATACTATTAAATAACAGTGACTGAAACATAAACATAGTCATTTTTTTAATTTTATTTATTGGAAGCGTATGGATGATACTGTATAGTAAATTAATAATTAAAAAATCGATTTGCAAAGTTCATTAGAAATGCAGATTTTAATACAGTAAGACCCCCTTTTAACGCGGGGTCCAAAGTAACCAAACGCTAAACGTATATATATAAAAATAATTATTATTTCCCTATACTGTTCATAGCTAGATGGCCATAGGGCAAAGCATTTGCTTGAGAATCCACATTCAGTTTTGGGTCTCACATCTCCAGGTTTTTCCAAAAAGTATCCTGCCCTGACCTGCTGAAATTACATTTCAGCTGATGGCCAATTTCACTATGGCTATGCACATCTTTTATTGAGTTCTGGAATAGATCTGGCCATTTAATAAGTTCTGATTGGAAAAAAGGCATAAGATAAGAAAGTCAAAATCATTTACTTACCATAATATTTTGTAAGATTAATTAATAGATAACAATCAATATACAATATATCAATAATGATACAATATTCAAATAATATCAATAATCTGTTTTAAGAAAATATTAATTTTTTGGTGGGAAATATGTGGAAATAATGATTAGTTAAAACAGATTAATTATCATTTGAAATGAATGCATATATTATAATTAATTTAACAGTTTTGAATTTATACAATTTTCATTTATTGTACAGTAAGACCCCATTTAACGCGGGGGATACTTTCCAAAAAAACCAATTCTAAATGAAACAGCGTTAAATGAGGTCATCTTAACCGTAAATAATGGGAATAGGTGAAATGAGACAGTGAATAAAAGAATATACGTACCTTTTTTTAGTTTGTTCATTTGATACTTTTTGTTTTTTCGTTAAGAATCATCTAACGAAAAATCGTTTACCTTTTCTTCTTTCGTTCACAAGCAACTGTCGATAGTAAGACATCGCATCCATGACACTTCGTCTTACCTTTGAACCAGTGCTGGGGTGTCGGTATCGCAATACTTTTATTATTATTATTGTGTTACATTAATTATAGACATTTTTGCTGCTAATATCGATTTGTATTCATAAATCATTCATGAAAATCAAAAATATTTAAGTAAATAATTTGTTTGTGATGAAGGTTCTTCCTCATTTGATACTTTTTCATTAAGAATTATCTAATGAAAAATCGTTTGCCTTTTCCTCTTTTCTTCAGCAAGCAACTGTTGATAGTAAGACATTGCATCCATGACATTTTGTCTTGCCTTTGAACATCTATCAAAATTTGGATCATAAAAAAAAAAACATGTAGGTGTCGGTGTCGGCACCCCAGTCCTCCTTTGAACATCTATCAAAATTTGGATCATTCTGTATAAACTGATCCATAATTTCCGTAATAGTAGCTAAACTTTAACTGTAAAATAATGTTGATGAACGATCATAAATGTGAACTGTGACCACAGCAGACTTTCGTATGTACTGCACTGAACTGATATGAAATGCATTGCGAGACGGCATAGAAGTATCAAAGCAACAAATTAGTGTGATTTCGGATTTATGTGAGTATAATGGTTTGAAAAACCGCGCCAAACTGAATCAATAAGAAATATAGAATTCGAAAAAACCCGCGTTATATTGAAACAGCGTTAAGCGGGGTCTTACAGTAATGTTTTCTAGATAGTTTTTCCGAATTTCGAAATGATATTTATTTATGTGGGAGCAGTATTTACGTATAGTGTAACTTAAAAATAAATATAAAATGGATAATTTTGTTCAAGTTTTCATCACGACATGAAATTTTAATTTAATGTTTTCGACAAGAATTGATTATAAGATATACAGTCGAGCCCCGATTTAACGAATCGTGCAGGGTTGAGATTTTTATCCGTTAAATTGAGGTATTCGTTAAATCCGGATAATCAAAAATAAATGTTATTATGCATAAGAAACAACGCAAGTCAGTGAATCATATTTAATAATGTACAGTATGTTATACTGTATTAGATACAAATGCATTTTACATTAGTATAGCACAGCATTTTAATTTTTGTTAAAGAATTTATCCATCGCCATATCAGAGAAAATAAATCGCCAAAAAATCGCCATATCAGAGAAATGGATGAGACTAGTGAATATACAAAAATAAAATTTTAAGAACATACAGGTACATGCAGTATACAGTACATATGTACAGTACGTATGTACAGACGTAGACACGCCTTTCGTCTCTGAGAGATAAGTGATAGAATACAGCTCCAGGTTCTAAACTTATACTGATTCATGTCTAAATGAATACGTACAGTAGTTTTCTTGGAAGTGATTTGGCACATTTTTCCCCAATATGCGATTCTTTTTCTAAAAAACATTCCATTGAGCGTTCGTTAAATCGAGGTTCTTTATTCGTTAAATCGGGGAATTTTAATCAATTCGTGTCGGGACCATGAAAATAATTCGTTGAATCGCGAAATTCGTTAAGTCCGGGTTCGTTAAATCGGGGCTCGACTGTATTTGATTTTTAATTATGGATTTCCTAATCTAAAGATCTGAGCCATTTTTCGTTCAATGATGAACATAGTTAGACCATTAATTATTATTTTATCATAAACATATATCAATAGGACGTCGATTATCCGAATTAGTTAATTATCGGAACAATTACTGCCCGAAAAAAGGTACAGTATTCTAATGCCAATGCATTTGAGTGCATTGGCTGTTAGACTGAAATGTTATTCCTTTCCCTTAATGCCTTCGTTTCCAATTATTTATTCGGAGATATATGCAGTATAGCATAGAAAGTCTTATTTTGCCATTATAGGAGTTAGAAATCAGATGTTGACTTTAGCTAATGTGTGGACTGTTTGGCTATTATTTACAAACCACTTTCTAAATTACTTATTTTTTATAATAGGTCTACTTCATATTTTAAAATGCAGTAATAAAATTTTACGTATAATAAATTAATTATAGGCCTAATTATAGTGTTTTGTATAAAATAGATTTCTCGTGTATATTTGATTAGCAAAGTATGCCAGGCTTTATCCGGGTATAATTTTTGAAAACATATACAATACATTAGGAAAAACTTGGATTTGATTATTTGCATGTTGATTTATTCTACAGTTTCAGTTGTTCAATTAATACAACCTTTATAATTTCCAGAAGATTCACGAACTTTTGAGTTTATATGTTTTCCATTATTCTATTTGAAAACGATTGACTTGGAGGAACGTTGAAATTCCTAATGTTGTGATATTGTGCATTATACCTACCGAAATTTGATCATTTTACCGATCTTCATTGTATTGTTCTTAGGAAGAAATTTTTTTTAATTGGAAAATTATTTTAAGAATTAATTTTGTTATTTCAAATCTTAGTTTTTCGAAATATTATATTATCATCAGAGCCTTTGAACATCTATCAAAATTTGGATCATTCTGTATAAACTGATCCATAATTTCCATAAGTATGGCTAAACTTTAACTGTAAAAATGTTGATGAATGATCATAAATGTGAACTATGATCGGAGCAGAATTTCGTATGTACTGCACTGAACTGATATTCAAATGCATGGCAAGACACCATAGGAGTAATCAAAGTAACAAATTAGTGTGATTTCAGATTTATGTGAGTATAATGGTTTGATAAACCATCTCAAAGTGAATCAGTTAAAAATATAGAATTAAAAAAAAATCCATGTTATATTGAAACAGCGTTAGACGAAGCAGCGTTAAGTGGGGGGTCTTACTATACATTGAAATTTTTTAAATAAATTAATCATACAAGAAGGGGGCTTAATATATTGCATTTCTAAATCTTGTTTTTGGTAATTGCAAAAATTTTTCATGCTTATTAAATAATTTATATCATATTAAAAATTAAAATAATGTTTTATCTTTACAATAATTCTAAATTTTCTTTTTAATTACCATAATTTTCAATACAGTATAACTTAAGTGTTCTGTTTTCAAAATCCTTGAGAAAGGCTTTATGATTGTGAACTATTCAATCTCCAAATGTAATTTTCAAATTATACTAGTTTAATTAATAATCATCATATATATATTAATAGTAAAATGTGAATATCCCTTTTGCAGTAGAACTATTGTACCAATTCCTATAAATAGAGTATCATTTTAAAAGTGTAATCCTCAGATTTCTATGTTAGCCAAAACTTTTTCATTATTAATAATTTAAAAATTAAAGAATAAAAATTTAAATTATAGTTTGTATTATTGCCAATAACGCTAATTAAAAATCTAATATATAACAAAGAGAATTACATAGCGGCAATCAAGACAAAGGAAAAGACATCCTGGTGGCAGTACGAATGATATAAATAATTTTTTCCTAGTGAATGCAAATTGTACAAGATAGATACATATGGAAACAAAAGGAGGTGGTGCATATATATTCCACAGTGGATGAAATACAAATGTTGTTGCTGATGGTGATATATACAAGTATAATAGTCACAAATATTAATAAAAAACGAGATTTCATATAACATTATTTTGTATATAAAAAATTTTATAATATTTATCGCTACAATATATTTATAATTTATATAATAAAAAAATCAATAAAATTAAAATATTATTTT
>AYEL01073092.1:0-12925 GCA_000484575.1 Olivierus martensii | reverse complement strand
AATATTATTTTAAGTTAACATTAAATAAAAAAAAATTTGAATAAAAATAAATTAATCTGCTATTAGATTTTTAAATACTATATAATTATTTTTATTATATTATAAACATTTATAAAGTATAGTCTGACCAGAATATGGTGATGATGGATGATTGCTTAAATCATAAAAATATCACATAATGGTATTTATAGAAACCATAGGCATTGACTCCACAGGGGCTGCAGGGCAGTTGCTCTTGTCCATATTTAGACATGGAGGCAAAAAGATACTTTTGCTCCTATGTCCACATATGATGATGATATAATAGATTTTTTTAATCATTATATATATATTTACTCTGTACATAATGGAATTTAAATCACAATTGAAAACTTTTACATCATGAAGACGATAATTTCATTTTATTTAAGTTGGACAATATCAAATAAAGATACTAATTGCAGTTAGTACAGCATGAAAAGTGTTAAGTGTTTTTTATTACTGTGATCTCAGCAGGATGTGGGTTATTTATGGTGGGCACTGGAATACCTTTCCTCTTAATATCTGTCAGATAGAAAATGCAACTAAAAGAAATGCCAAATGCATTATTTTTGATTTGAAAATCATATATCGGAGAGTTTAGTATCAGCAATATTTGTTATTATTAATATATCAATAATTGTATTGTTTCAAATCTTGAAATAATAGGACATATAACTGATTACTAGTTTTAAGCAGAAAATGTTACAAAAATAAAAAATTCCTGTAGTTTGGTGCTTATCATTATATATATATATGTATATTTATTTAATATTTTAGCATCATATATGGGAAATAAGTTATTCATTATATATATATATATGTATATTTATTTAATATTTTAGCATCATATATGGGAAATAAGTTATTAGTTTTTGAAGCCTGAAAACTAAGCAAAATTTTGTGCATTAATGGGAAATAATTTTGATATATGCATTTCTAATTTATGAACAGTTTTGAGAAAGGAATTACATTTGTAAATTATGTGTTGTAATATAACTTATTAGTATTATTCCCTTCTTTATGAATGCTTATTTTTTTATTGTCTGCAGAAATATATTAATTTATTTTTTCTTTTTAGTTGCGCACAATCAGAAGAATATATAATTTTATGGCATCAGACTCTCAGACTGCTCAGGAATGGATAGAAAAGATTCAAGCCTGTCTTCAGTAAAAAATTTGTATATTCTTCAAGAACTGCCATATCTCTCCCTTTGGGAGACTGTAAAGATGTGTATAGTCTTTTGTTATTGTCATCCAGCTTTTATGGAAAAATTTCTGTATATATGTCTGTGTGTTTAGAAAAAAAATAAAGTTTGCAAATTTTATATATATACAAATAATGATATGATATATTGATTTTACAGTAGAAAGTTTTCATACTAATGTATAGGAAGCCGTGGATTTACGATATATTGATTTACAATAATCATCAACAATGATTTTGCAATAATGACGATCATGCCATTATTGCAAATGGTATAATATTAAGTTAGCTGTTTCGCTTCAGTTCAAGAACGCTTCTTAAAGTTTCAAAATGATATGTATACATTATGAAACTTTTAAAAAATGACATATATTTATAAAAAATACTTTAAGTTGGACGGATCTACTCTTAATTTTTTTTTTAATAAGCCAATTGTTAGTTCTGCGTTAATTCCATCGGATCCCAAGTTTCAACGTTAGTGCTACATAATGAATCTTTTAAAAAGAATTCTCATAAACCTCTCAACTTGACGTCAAGTTACACGGACCTGCTAAAGTTACTATTTATGTAGAAATTTTTTTTATTGTCCATCGTTAGTGTCGCATAATTACTCGTTTTATAAAAATTTTATTATAATGCGTCATGTGATATCTTGCAACAAATTTGATAGATCAGGCTTGATCTAATCATCGCCTTATCTCGCGTTTCTCTGCGTTTTATTCATTATAAGTGCTGCAACCATAACAGATGTTAGTATCCTAAGCTTTGCATAATATTTAATTATAATAATCCTAAATGTTCACATTTCATAACTTGCTGTGTTTAATTTAACAAATACGTCTATACAATGTGACAAAAATCTTATTCTCAAAGAAACACGACAATCCTAACAGTCTATATATTATGCAAATTTGAATATTAGAGTAGCTATTGTCATGTGTATCATGGTTTCAACACTTTAATAAATAATGTGAGGAGATAAAAACCAATTAGACTAATGCTTACGGTTCCTAAGGCAGAGGCGAATAGTGGGAATGTGTTAATGACAAATTTCCAATAAGTATTTATTTCAATTGATTATTGTATACAAAAATTTGTTACAGGTTGATGATCAAAAATCCGGCAACCTCGGGACCTAACGATTGCTAGATTTTCGAAAATTCCGGATTTTTTATGTATATTCTGTATATATTTAACAGAAAAGAACTACTTGTACAGTGCTTTAAAGAAATAAAATTAAACACTAAATGAAAAGCAAGTTAAATTTTAATAATCAATAACTACATAAAAGACTAGTTCTACAGAATTTTAATTCGTTAATACCTTCGAAAAAAGTGAAAAGATTTTATCATCAATAAGCGAAAAAATGCCTAAATGTTAAAAAAAATTTCTAACGCCAACCATGTCTAAAAAAAGCCAAAAAGAGCTCATTTGGTGTCAGAAAAGCCAATCTGGCAACCCTGATTACAAGCGTGACCAAACATCTCCAATATGGAGTACAGGGCCGTCAAAACCAGCGCCTCCAGAAAATAAAGGCGCGCCAAACGCCAATGTAGTAAATTTAAAAATGAGCTCCGACATTCATGCCGAAAAACTGATGGAAACGAAATATTGATTTCCGGATTTCTGATTATCAACCTGTACATGGTAACGACAATCATTTTTATATATATATAAAAAAAAAAGTTTTTTAAACATTTTTCATTGAGTATGCGAGAAAAAATTTCACAAAAACTTATATATTTCATGATTTAATTAATGAAAAATATTAAAATATTTATTTTTAAATTAAAGACAAAATTTAGAAATGTAACATAATACTATATAAAATGTTAAACATAACATATAAATGATTATAAATGTTAAATAAATACAGTAAGACCCCGTTTAACCCAGGGGATACGTTCCAAAGAAAACCAAGTGCTAAACGAAACAGGTCATCTTAACGCGTAAATAAATAAGGATAAGTGAAAGTGAATAAAAAAATATACGTACCATTTATTTTATTTTGTAACTATTATTATTATTGTATTAAATTAATTATAGACAGTTTTTAATGTCTATAATTAATGTAATACAATAATAATATCGAATTGTATTCATAAAACCATACATGAAAATCAAAAATATTCAAGTTCGTAATTTATGTTGGTGATGAGGAAGGTTCTTCCTCATTTGATACTTTTTGTTTTTCGTTAGAAGTCATCTAACGTCGTTTGTCTTTTCCTCTTTTGTTCAGCAAGCAATTGTCGATAGCAAGGCATCGCATCCATGACACTTTGTCTTGCCTTTGAACTTCTATCAAAATTTGCATCATTTTGTATAAATCAGGCCTGTCCAATTATAATGACCCCGAAGGCCATAGCCGTTTTTACTAGAGATATGGAGGGCCGCAGTTACAAAAAAAGGGCGCGGGGTTTTGGTACTTGATACGCTATTGTCTCAACAAACGGAACGCATAAATATAACCCTTTTATGAACCAATAAACACATTAACAAAAAGTTATAAAATATAAACAGTTAAAAAAATATAAAAATAGTATGTATGTACCTATTTAATGTGATAAATGAGGGCGGGCGACAGCATTTACAAGGGCTGGATATTTACATCCATTCCTGTTAAAGAAGAATCTCCAAGGCAGATTCCGAATCGATTCTTAACAATATTCATGTTAGAAAATGCACTTTCATACAAATAAATACTACTAAACGTCGATATTACTTTCCGACCAAAATCACAAAAGTTTTGAAAACATTCGTTAAACAAAGCAGTTTGCCCATGTGATTATGAAAAAAGTCATTTTTTCCAATCCCTACTAATATACTCGATTTTCATTTTCTATTTTACGTTTTTTCTCACTCACTCCACAAATGCAACAAACTCATGATAAAATAATAACTTAAACAGTAAAATAAAATTAAAACAGAATGTCGCAACAACGGTCACACAATCACTGAAATAGTGAGTATTAGAAACCAAAAAATAACTAAAATACAGTCACAATTCAAAACTTTAAACTGAAATAGCTAAAAATAAAATTGACGTGATTGAAAGTCTTATAAAAATGTGATGTCATCGATAACTTGTTGATCGTTAAATAATTACTAATAATTAAGAATAATTAATTAATTGAGTTAATATAATTCAGTTTTAGGATTCTTTTTATTAATCTCTTAAAAAAGTAATAAATAAAAGTGAAAAAAACATTAAAAAGTAATATTATATGACAAAGCGGGCCGCACAAAATGGCCCACAACATCGCGGGCCGCACAAAATGGCTTGGCGGGCTGGCTTTTGGACAGCCCTGGTATAAACTAATATCAAACGCACTGCGAGATGGCAAAGGAATCTCAAAGAAACAAATTCATGCGATTTTGGATTTATGTGAGTATAACGTTTCGAAAAAACCGCGCCAAAGTAACTTGATAAAAAATATAGAATCAGGAAAAAACTGCGTTAAGCGGGGTCTTACTGTACATAAAATTCTTTGCCATATTTTAGGGCTAGACTATATTCTTTAATTAAAATCAAAACTTTTTTAGGAATCATTGTTCTGTCAAATATTCTTATAAGTAGCTGATTTTGGTTATATCTAGATTGAGGCTACGAATCCATATGATGGCAATATCGATAATTGTAAGAGAGAGAGAGCGCCGCCATTACTGTAATCGATTTTCTGCATCTGTATCAAATGTTAATTTAGCATTCTGCTCGATAAATCTCTGCTTTGTATATGATTGAATCTACGATGAATGCATGTTGATTGATCATCATACTAAAGTTGAAATTATAGATATCTGAGTAAAATCAACTGCGTGTTGCACTTAACGAATAAAATTCCGAAATTTTTCCTAATTCAACATTTTATTGAATGATGCTTTAAGAAATACTACATCAAGGAAATTATATATTCACTAAAGTATTCTGAGATACACTATATGCTATAGACAGGATGCACATATAGTATATGATTTATTTATGAAGTTATTCGAAAGGTATTTTGCGATGGAATCTAAATGTCTGCATTTAAAATTCGAATAATCCTAAGCAACAAAGTTATATTCTTTATTGAAATGTCGGCCGGATGGCCGCGTGGTAAAGCTTCGGCCTTACCACCCCTGGGAGGATCCGGGTTCAAATCCGGGTCCCACACCTCCAATTTTTCAGGAGTGTCGGCCGGATGGCCGCGTGGTAAAGCTTTGGCTTACCACCCTGGAGCGGGTTCAAATCCGGGTCCCACACCTCCAGTTTTTCAGGAGGGGTCTGTTTCAAATCCGGGTCCCACACCTCCAATTTTTCAGGAGGGATCCGGGCGCGTGGTAAAGCTTCGGCTTACTTGGGAAAGCTTCGGCTTACCACCCTGGAGGATCCGGGTTCAAATCCGAGTCAACACACCACCAATTTTTCAGGAGGGGTCCGGGCCCGGCCTGTTGAACTCCATCCTTGGCTTACAACCCTGGAGGATCCGGGTTCAAATCCGGGTCCCACATCTCCAGTTTTTCAGGAGGGGTCCGGGCCCGGCCTGTTGAACCCCATCCTTCAACACGGTTGACCCCATCATGGGTACTGGGTAGTTTGTGATGGGAGCTATAAATGGCCGCCGCCAGATACAGAATATCCCATGAGGATATGACGCCGCCAGATAAAGAATATCCCATGAGGATATGGCGGCGTAATAAAAACTAACTAACTTTATTGAAATGTTCAGAAAGATGGAAATAAATGTAAAAAATTTATGATTTATATACAAAAATTAAAATATTCTCGAAATTATGTAATAATAATATGATATCATTGTTGGAACGATGACAGTGTAAGCCGATTCTTCAAATAAAATTGGAAAAAAATTTTCTGGATTATTTTAGATGAAACAACTTTCTAAAGTAAGCAGTTGATTTCTATTATAGCTAAGTAAATAATCCGTATCAAAATATTAGCAAAACTCTCGATAATTGCATGAGAAATATCGCCACCATTACAGTTATTTCGATCTTTCGTATCTATGTTTCCGAGTTAGTTTCAATTTAATATTTCACTCGACAAATCTTGTGTGTATCTGATTTGAAACTGAAATGAATGAAAGTCCGTTGCTCCTCAACAGTAACGTTGAAATTTTGGATGAGTAAAATCCCGAAATTTCTTTTAATCCAATATCATCATGAATGATATCTTTAAAGAAATATCACAACATGGAATTTATATCATCACTGAAGGATTTTGGGTTACAATATGCAATATAGTATCATTGTTGGATCGATGACAATCATCCTTGATGACAATATAAGTCGATTCTTGAAGGAAAATTTCTGAAGGATTAGAGAATTTCTGGGTTAATTTAGGCGAAACAACTTACTAAAAGTAAGTAGGTGATTTTTTTACACCTAAGCTCCGTCTCATATCAATAAATTTGATAAATTATATGAGAAAAATCGTCGCCATTAATACTATCTCGATTTTTTGCATCTGTGTTTTGGGATTAAATTCTGTTTAGCATTCCGCTCGATAATTCCGTTCTTTTCATGTGATTAGAATCAACAATGATTCATATTCTTTACTTTTCACAGATTTGTTGAAAGTTTGTTTCGAGCCGAATCAACTATTTTTTTCATTTAATAAAATCCCAAAATTTCTCTTAATCCCATAGCTTCTTGAAACAAATTTTACAACAAGGAATTTATTTTTGACTGAACTATTCTAAAATATACTGTTCGCTATAGATAGGATGCACATATGTTTATTATTTATGAAGTTATTGGAAAGATATTCTTCTGCGAAGGAAACTGTATATCTGCATTAATTAGGCGTTTAAAATTTTTACTTAAAATTCGCTTAAACCCAGTGAGTTAAGTTGTACTCTTAATTGAAATGATTGGAAAAATCAAAGTACAAAAAATTAATGATTTCTATTTAGATTTCAATTAAAATATCTTCAAAAATTATGTAACAATAATATGGTATCATTATTGGATCAGTAACATTATAAGGTGATTCTGGAAGGAATATTTCATAAGGATTAGAAAACTTCTGCGTTAATTTAGAAGAAAACTTTTTAAAATATATCTTATACTTTAGCTGATGCTCCGTATCCACTACAGTTAATAATTGCATGAGAAATATTGCGCCGTTACTGCTATCTCGAATTTTTGAATCTGTTGGGTTAAGTTTGGTTAAGCCGCCATATCCTCATGGGATAATCATTATCTGACGGCGATCACTTATACCTTTAGCCCATCATAGGCTGGCCAACAGGATAGTGTTCAACGAGCCGGGCCCGGACCTTCCTGAAAAAATGGAGGTGTGGGACCCGGATTTGAACCCGGATCCTCTAGGGTGGTAAGCCACAGCTTTCCCATGCGGCCATCCGGTCGACTTTTGAATCTATGTTTGGAGTTAATTTAGCATTCCGATAGATAATTCTCTTGTTTGCATGTGATTTAAATCAGCAACGAATGCATGTTCTTTGCTCTTCACAACAAAGTTAAAATTTTAAATATCGGACGGGAATCACCCAGAACCCCGAAAAAACTTTACAGGAGTTACCAGATCAGGGATGCAAACCTGGGTCCTCGTGCGTGGCACGCCGACACCGTTACGACTCGGCCATCCGGCCACCTAATGCCTTTTGGTTTTTTTTATCAACAGATGAAGCCACACTCCATGGCGAAACAAGCCCTTCCAGGGCTTGCCACTACTCAGTAAGAGTACTAAGTGGCGGGGCGAAACAAGCCCTTCGACAGGTTTCCCACCCCTGCGAAGGGGTCAGCCGGATTGTGGAGGACGGGGATCGACAGATCGGGCCCGGACTCCATGATAAATATTTTTAAGGGATGGGACCCGGGATTCAAACCCGGGTCCTCCAGAGTGGAAAGCCGAAGCGTTTCCATGCAGTCAATCCGGCCGCCTAATGCCTTTTAGTTATCTCAATTAAGTTAAAATTATAGAAGTGGAGCCACATCAACTATGTTTTCGCACTTAAGTACCAGAAAGAGATTCAGAATTCTTGACTCCGTATGGGAGGACGTATAAATATCATTAAAATTTAAGAAAATTTTTTTAAAAATTTAAAAATTTTCGAACACCATACTAATAACAATATTATATCATTGTTGAAAGATTATATCGTTTAGTTGATTGTCGAAAGAGAATTCGATTAGGTTTGTTATATTCTGTGTTATTTTTATCGAGGGAAACTAATAAAGTAAGTAAATGATTTCATTTTATCTAAACGGGATATCTCTATATAGTCTTGTTACAGTAATTAATATAAAAATTACATGTTAAAATTTGCCGCCATTAATGCAATATTAACTTTAGTCGTTACAAATTAACAATCAATTTCAATAAATATCTTGCTTCTCTGTATTTTAAACTCCCAAGTAAATATGATTTCATCACTGTCGTAGTAATATTTAATTTGTAGATATATAGGATATATTTAAATGTTTTCAGTAGAATAATAATAAGGCTAAGAATGTTTGCTCGTGTAAGTCACCATCGTGAAATATCTTCAAAATAATTGATGCACAAGATGACCATAATTAAACTGATAGTACTCAGAGCCTCCTGTAGCTTAATCTATCAGCCAGAATGCCATCAAATTTGGTAGGGGGACTAATGACGACATGGAAACACGATTCCGTGAAGAAAAAAATTAGTATCGAAATAGGGAAAAATATAGCGCTGTTATAGTCTATGTAGCCGAGTATTTGTATAAAATACAGGTAAAACGTCAAAATGTAAATTCATGACTACGTAATCAACAGCAGCACCAGTAATTCGGACTATAAAGGTAAGGGAAAAACTCCAAAGGGCATTCCGATTCAACATGCGTCTCACGTTATAGTACGCTTCACGAGTCATGGCCGGGCTATGCGCAGTAAGGAAATGGGGCTCTGGAGTTATTAAACAGGTTTCCGCTGTCGATCTCAGGTACACTTTCAGCTCGTACAGTACAGTATGTACTGTACGAACTGAAAGTGCGGGCTGTAACAATATGTTTTTCTCTACAAAGTTTTAAAGATGATTTTAACTCTTTTCTTTTACAAAAACGAATAATTACGTAGCTTGCCCAGACACTCCACTGACGTCATTGTAGATACCCTATCCCCGTTGTCATTACATAGACTCGTCTTTGCTACTGCGCATATAATTACCCCGGCCATGACTCGTGAAACGGACTATACTTCAGTGTGCATTACTTGTGAAACTTTTATCTTCAGTCGAATGCAGCGATCTCTCCTGGTGAGTAGTAGCCATAACAACCTACGTAAAGGCTCTCTATCAAGTAATGCATTGAAAAGCATGATTCATAAGTTTGAAGAAACAGAATCCCTAGCAGTTCGGCCTGGTAGAGGACGGTGTCAAAACAGACAATTGCCGATGTTGCGACTGCACTCGTTGCTGGCACACAGGGAACATTGCTAGGAGTAGCGCGACGATTGGATTTGAGTTTTTCGACGGTATGAAGTCTTGCGAAAAATTCTCTACTTCTATCCATAGATAGAATAAAATAAAAGATAAGATAGGCCACCTGCATGAATTAAAACACGGCGTTTATGATCAACGGTTGTAATTTGCTCTGACATTTCTTGCCAGAATGGAGGTCGACAATGCTTGGCCATGGAAAATTCTGTGGGAGATGAGGCCCATTTTCGCCTAAATGGGACTGTTAACATTCAGAATTCTCGAATTTTTGCATCCAAATAACCCCATGCAGTTCAGGAAATCCCATTGCCTTCACCAAAACTCACTGTTTGGTGTGGATGCAATGATAGCAGATTTCATCATTGGACCATTCTTTTTTGAGAGCATTACTCCAACAGGACCAAAGACATGTACCGTTTCCTATGCTGACTAGTTTTGTCAATCCACAACTGCAGCAAAGGCAATGCCTGGATTAGATAAATTTTATGCAGGATGTGTTGAAAGTTACCATTGAAAGTATAGGAAGTGTCCCATCTGTATATTAGTAATCTGTGGGATGGAGCACCACCACACATTGGTCGATCAGTACAGCAGCTATTGCGCCATCACTTTACAGAAGAAAGGGTCATCAGTCGTTTTTTTCCTGTTGCATGGCCGCCTCGCTCCCCGGATCTGAACCCATGTGACTTTTTTCTGTGGGGTTATTTGAAGTCCAAGATCTATCTTGGTGGTGTCCGAACTTGACGACCTTAAAAGATAACATATCACGGACTGTATTGAACATTCCTGGTGACATGTTACGTTCGGTCGTAGAGAATGTTGTTTACAGGATGCAATTTGTAGTCCACGTGAACGGTCGTCACATTGAAAGAGATCTTATGTCCTCGCCGGAGATGTAAATTTGTTGAATAAAGTGCTTTGTTCCACTGACATTTCTTTTGTTATACATTTGTCTGTTTATTGTAACGTTTTAACGTAGTCGTGAATATGCATTTTGATGCAAATTCACGGCTACATAGACTACAACAGCGCCACTGCAATTTGTAGTCCACGTGAACGGTCGTCACATTGAAAGAGATCTTATGTCCTCGCCGGAGATGTAAATTTGTTGAATAAAGTGCTTTGTTCCACTGACATTTCTTTTGTTATACATTTGTCTGTTTATTGTAACGTTTTAACGTAGTCGTGAATATGCATTTTGATGTTTCACTTGCGTTTTATGCAAATTCTCGGCTACATAGACTACAACAGCGCCATATTTTCCCCTATCGGCGACTTTTGACACTAATTTTTTCTTCACGGAATCGTGTTTCCCATGTCGTCATTAGTCCCCCTGCCAAATTTAGTGGCATTCTGGCTGAAGGTATCGGTTCGAATCCGAGTTGATGTGCGATTTCGATTTTAAAATATTAAAAAGTGTTCCTCAACAGAAAAAAGGTTGAGAACCACTGGATTAAACTCTATATCCTCAAACACATCTTCGATACTATAAATTCCTTATTAAATATCGTAAAAATCTAACGAATAACTGTAATTGAAAAGTTATTAAGGAGAATTCTCAAAAAATTGAAGATTGATTTTAAATTGATAAAACTATAGTAAGTCAGACTATTAAAACTGACATTAAAATAATGGAGTTAAAACATTTTTAATATCGATTTTAATAGCATAACACTCTAACTGAATTCCATAAAATTAATCAGTAGTTCAAAGAAACAAATTTTGGATTATGAACCTCTCTCATTTTTTGAAATTAAAGACAAAAGGATCAATTGCATTTATTTTAGACTACTAGTGCAAATCCAAATGAATATAAACAATTTATACTTAATACCTCGCTTTATTGAGTTTCTTAATTATATTCCTTGTTTTTATTTTATATCTAAAAATGAAAATTATCTGCAAAATAAAACATAACATAGAATAGCTATATAAAACATAAATTAATACATAGATGGACATGAACCAGGAGCCATTCAGGAAAACTGACGGTGTGAGACCGGAAATCAAAACCAGGATCATCTAAGGCAATGGTTCCCAAAGTTTTGTCTAGGTGGGTCAAATTTTAAATTCCAAAATATTTGGCAGACCAGAAAAAGTGTTATAGAAAAATGCGTTCAAATCGATAAAAAATTAAACACAATGGAAGATTTATACTAATTTTATAACATAATCGTTCTTTATTTATGACAATAATTACTTTTTATTACAAACTGTTTAAAATAACACATTTCAAAAATAATTAAACAAAAATAACAAAATAATTTCAAAAAAAGAAAAAATAATAAATTCATCGATCTGAAGTGTGTCACTTCTGCAGTTGTTTTCTTTTTTAAATGATATCATTGAGCCATGGTTCTAAGTCTATTGAATGCACCGCTTGTATACAAACTGTTTAAAATAACACATTTCAAAAATAATTAAACAAAAATAACAAAATAATTTCCAAAAAAAGAAAAAATAATAAATTCATCGATCTGAAATGTGTCACTTCTGCAGTTGTTTTCTTTTTTAAATTATATCATTTAACCATGGTTCTATTGAATGCACCGTTTGTAAATGTTCATAAGTTAATTTTGATCTCAATTTGGACTTATTAATACTCATGATTGAGAAAGTTTTTTCACTTATATATGCGAAAAAACTTTCTCAATGCATATTTGGAAACACGAGTATATATGTATTTTTTTAACGGAACGATTTTTAATTATAATATGATAAAATTTATTTATTTTTTGTAAAAATGTAAATTATCTCTATAAATTTAAGATCGCGGATGATCTGACATCGCGGGCCACATTTCTGGGATTTGCGGTCCGCACTTTGGGAACCCCTGCTCTAAGGTGATTCGCGAATGTTTAAAAACATAGCCATTTAGCTAATTTTTTAGACCTAGCGCTATTGTGTATTTAATGACTAGGCTTTTATATACATTAGCAAATGAAAAAGATTGTGATTTGCTTTACAGCGATGATCTGATACGTAAATCGCAACAATAACGGGCGCTATTGTGTACTTAATGACTAGGCTTTTATATACATTAGCAAATGAAAAAGATTGTGGTTTGCTTTACAGCGATGGTCTGATACGTAAATCGCCACAATAACGAAGTACATCTAGCTCTCGATTTGCACGGCACTCAATTTACACGGTTTCGCTTTTACACGGTTTTTAAATGGAAACAAAAAAAATTTTTTTAGGTTTTATTTTGATTGTTTTGTATTATGCCATTTATAAATTAAAAGAGTATCATATTGTCAGGTTTTGTGGGTTTA
>AYEL01073091.1:0-27112 GCA_000484575.1 Olivierus martensii | reverse complement strand
TCATAAAGATGATACTGAATTATTTGAAATTTTATTTGGAAAATTATTTGAATTTTTATTTCAAATAACGTATTTATTTAAATAATTTTTTATTTGCAAATAAATTATTTCACAAATAATTTATCTTGGAAATTATTTCAACTAAATTATTTGAAAACCAGATTATCTTCAAATAACGTTTTTTTTTATTTGGCAATATTCAGTTATTTGAAAAATTATTTGTTATTTGTTATTTCAAATAAAATTGGCCCAGGTCTGATGGATATCATATTGTTCTAATACTTTGCAGTTGCGGATCGGCTTATATACGGGTTTATAAGTGTTAATGAATTTTTAATATATAATCGGGGGTTGACTTATACACGAGTATATTTGATAATTTAGAAGCAATAATAACCTTTGAATAAATTTGTTATCTTCAAATAAATTTTTAATCAATTGATTTTTTTATTAATGCAAGCTTATCAAGGATGAAGCTAAACTAGAAATATCAATGTACTTTATTCACAAATGAATTTCCCAATGATAATTAAATACATCTAGTAAAAATTTTTAACTTTTATTAATTTTTTATGTTTTTAGATTTCTCAATATAGGACGAAAAGATTTTTAAAAATCAGAAAATTTTTTTTAATTATTGTGTTCAATATAAAATTGTTGAATATTTTCTACTATATTAAGTAGAATATAATTTTATATTGAACACACTAATTAAAATAATTTTAAAAAATTTTTCTGATTTTTTAAAATCTTTGGTAACAATTTTATCAATATATAAAATTGTTAAAATTTTCCTAAATAATATATTAAAAGAATATTTAATTATTGTTACAAAAGATTTCTTTAAACTGAAATAAATATTTCGTTTAAAATGATGTTAACATATTCAATTTTTGCCTTAATATATGAAATCAGATTTGGCATAATGTATCAATATTGAATCGTTTATCATAAATAATTCATATGTTTAATCTCTGTATTTTCATCTAATTAAACACTATTCTGTATTACAGATAACACCATAGGTTTGACATCAATTTTATAAAAAACAAATTGTAGTTTTCAATGTTTAAATTCTGGTATTTGTGATTTATTAACGCAATGCATGCCCATAAATAGTTACTGAAAGAGGTTTTTTTTTTATTATTGCTGTGAAAGTGTACTGAAACGGACCCATCTCTAAATGAATTTTGTATCACTATCTTGTAGAATTAAGTTAGTGTATTTTTATTATAATAAAATTTTTAATTTGTGATCCTCTGCTTAAAACGGGTCTATATAGTACATTATAATTCATTTAATACATAGTATTTATAAAATATTGTTTTCTGTTAAATTATTTTTAATTAATAACAAAAGATGATATCATTTCAAATATTTTTGATGTTTCATAAAAATGTAATTTTTAATGAATAATTACAGTGGGTGATCGGTTAACGAACATAATCCGTTCCAAGAAAATGTTCGTTATCCGAATTGTTCGTTAACCGATCATTGATTTACCATAGGTTTTAATGGGAATTTGATTAATTCGTTCCGGAGACCCAAAAACATAGTAAGAAATTATATAATTTTTATTTATGTTTATTTATATATAATAACAATAATATATACATACATAGTCTTGCATTTTCATCTATTATATTTATTTTCCGAAAAAGAGTCTGTCCAATACCGACTGCTTTTACGATTAGTGCAAGAAATTCGTGGAACCAATTATTTGCACTAATCGAGGCCTACCTGTACTGCTAAAGATCGCGTAAATGAAGTAAGTAGTAAATAAATATGAAATATTAATAAAAATGACAATATTTTAATGAATTCATGTAATTTTAATTATTATAGAATGTAACATCAACAACTCTCCAACTGCTCTTGTCCTAATCAATTCCCATTCTCTCCCCCACTCCTCTTTCCCCAACTTTCCCTTCTGGTGATGGCTGATACATTCTTATTTTGTATTATAAAGATAAATTTGAACTGTCTACTAAATGAATCAGTTAAATCATGAAAACCTTGCATACATATATACAGACAACAAATATATTTGCCGTCATTATTATATACATGTATTGCTTATATGTTTATATAATGACATACAAATGATAATATTGAATGATATATGAAAGTATTGCTCAAAACTTCAAATTTTAGCAATACAAATTAATTACTGGACATATTTTATAAATGATACAAGTGGAATTCTAACATATTAGAAAGCTAAAAGTGATTCCTTTTCCTAAGAACTTTTATTACTCTAATCATTAATAAAAATAACTGAACAAACAATATGAATTAAAAAGTTAAATACCATCTTTATCAGGTTGTTCTTCCATTTCCATCATCTCATCTTTTTCTTCCACATCTTCCTCTTCAAGCTTTGTTTCCCTTTTATCTCCTTCATTCTCAGAATTGATTTCTTTTGTTTCCTATTAATAATTTACAAGAAAATATTAGTAGTTAATAGTTAATACTTTATTAGAAAATATTTGAGAACTCTTATTTCTAGATTTTACTGCAATTGATTCTTGAGTTGAAAGTTCTCAAATAATCAATAATTATTTACTGGATAAGAGAAATTTCAATCTCAAAGATCAATTGCATTTTCTAAACTGTCTATAATACTTAAAAAATATTACAGATGATGTTTATTTTATTATGCTTATGTATTATATAGTAAGTTTGGAGTAAAATGATATCTAAAAGAATGAAAACATTTCTCCTCCAATAGATATATTTTGCATATGAGGATTTTTGTTTTTTCTAAAAATAATACTGGCAATCCCTGATTTACATAGTTCTGATATGCATGGATCTGTACTCATTAGTGTTGAATATTGAATATCGATGTTTCGTCCCTGATTTACATAGTTCTGATATGCATGGATCTGTACTCATTAGTGTTGAATATTGATGTTTCTGTATTAATATTTGATGTTTTTTTTGTTTATATAGTAAATTGGCGTTTGTTAAGTAATATTACGAAATATTTTTATAAACAGAATTTTTTTATAATTGGTGATGATTTTACTTATATTTTTAGTTTTACATTAGGAAAATCATTGATGGGAAAATCAAACAATTCATCTGCAATACTGATTTTGTATCTAGGTTTTTTGCATGAGACGCTATCATCATCATTTAATTAATATTAAAAGTGCTTTCGGTTTCTTTTTTATTATTTTAAAGTATTTATATTTTTGTAGCTCAGTTTTGTTTAACTATGATGATTCTTTCTTGAATAATGATTAAAGACTAATTTCCGATAAATATAGGAAAGTGATATCCATAGCATGAGACGCTATCATCATCATTTAATTAATATTAAAAGTGCTTTCGGTTTCTTTTTTTTTATTTTAAAGTATTTATATTTTTGTAGTTCAGTTTTGTTTAACTATGATGATTCTTTCTTGAATTAAAGACTAATTTCCGATAAATATAGGAAAGTGATATCCCTAGTCAAACAGAAATTTTAATTATTAGAATTTTTGATAAATTTTATATAAAATTTGTCAATATATGGGAGAGAAAGGGATATAGATTCATCTCAAATATCCATAGTCAAACAGAAATTTTAATTATTAGAATTTTTGATAAATTTTATATAAAATTCGTCAATATATGGGAGAGAAAGGGATATAGATTCATAACGACAATTATACTCATCTTTTGTAGCAAACTTCCAAGAATTTGTTTCATCTTTCTCATGAGAAAGCAAAAGAAGAAAAGTGCTAAAATTCCATCTCTCATTGGATAAATACAGATGATTTCTTGTTCAAGGGGCTGCTGAAGCTGCCATAGCTGCAGCCACCACTGCTTGTTGGCCAACCATTAGAAGAAATTGGTGAAAATAATGATCAAAAGTTTGTTTGACTTTCAAAATAGTTATGAAAAGGTAGGAAAAGGAGACTATTTCCATCCTGTTGGTGGTCACCTGATGAGGACTAAGGAACAAGGATAGCATTTACCTCAATACCGTTATATTTAAGAAAATATTAACTAGGGAAGAATGTTGGACGATTTAATACAAAAATCTATAAATAAAAGAAAATAAAAAATAATAGAAAAAAAAGAAGAATGTATAATTTTTCTTTCTCAGGTATATCTATACAACTCAGGATCCATCTCTCTTCAAAAGAAGAATGTATAATTTTTCTTTCTCAGGTATATCTATACAACTCAGGATCCATCTGTCTCTATCTCTCTCTCTCCTGTTCAAGAAATCTTGTTTCATTTCATTATTATTCTATTAGTTTAATAAACAACTGTTTGTTTAAATTTAGTGTTTAGTTAATATTGTATTTCTATTTTCTTGATGATTAAATAAATATATTATCTTTGTTCATTATATAGGTTAATATTGTATTTCTATTTTCTTGATGATTAAATAAATATATTATTTTTGTTCATTATAAACATTTTTGGATCAATTCTCCTATCTTGGATCCCTGTGCTGCTTACTCATGTGCCATATTCTAAAATTATTATTATTTTGAATAATATCAATTTTAGAATATGGCACATGATTGTTAACATTTTCAGGCCATTTCCTGACAGAACTTCATCTGTGTTGGAGAAACACACATAATGTCTCCTGGTGTCAGGCTGATGTTTCAACTTACCCACCAGCTGCAATTCTCACAGTGGTATCAGAAAGAGTTATCAAATGTTAACATCCAAGACACCAGCCTTACATCACAGATCTTCACAGTATTAAATTTTATTAAAAAAATATAATTATTTATACACTTACATTTTCTTCTGTCTTTATAGATTTGTCTTCTTCATCTTTCCCACCTTCTTCAGTAACAGGAGCTGGAGTAGGTGCAGGTGTTGATGCAGGGGTTGATGCTTTACTATCATTTGGTGTTGTAATAGTCTGTCCTAATCCAGGAATCATTGGAGAAATGACTTGATTTCCATCAGCACCACTTCGTGATTGTAAATCTTCTGCAGGCATACTCCAAAGCCCATTTATATGTTCAAACTCTTGAACCTAAATTAAATAAATGCACCCTCCATAAGAATTATTTTGAATCGATTCCATAGTAATAGTTGACAACAATCATTAATTATAACTGTTATCAACTACTCTATTGGACACTCTATCCATAATTTGAATTGTGATTATTATATTTAACATATATTTTCATTAATTATTATTAAATTTTAATAAAATTGTTTGATTTTTAAATGAATGAGCAGCAAAAACACCACTTCCTATAATTGCATGCAGTTGATTGATTAAAACTAAACCTAACTGATATGCAAAAAATTAAGAGTATCATATCTTGCTTAATTTTTGATAAAATCTTTTGAAACTTTTATCACAACTTTTCATTTCATATATGAGTTCACAGAAAATGAAAATGCTTTTATATGAAATCTTAGCCATCTAAAGAAATGGTTGATATTTTTATAGCTATATCTCCTCTGAATGAAACAAGCCATGAATGAAGAAATTCAGCCAATATTTTCAGAAATTATTTATAAAATACCAAGAGTTATGAAATTTTTGTTGAATGAAATTACATTGTATAATTATTAAAAACTTACGTAAATTCAATAAAATGTTGTTTTTATTAATATTTCATATTTATTAACTTGCTGTTATATCATTTCTACAATTTTAGCAATACTCTATAAATTTTTTAATTTATCACAAAAGATTAATCATAAATTTTAACATTAAAGTCCGAAAAAAGCACAATAAGCAGTGAAAAATAGGTTCTGTTCTAATTCATTGTACTCTGTTATATACAACTGATGATGGTAGTACCAATACCGAAAACGTTTTTGTCTAATTAAATATGTTATTTTTCACTGAATTATTGTGCTTTTTTTGGACTTTAATGTTATCATAAAAGATTTTAAATATATAAAAATGGTATCATTTCATACATAAGCAATTGTAATATTCTTTATGTTGCTCTAATAAGATCGCAAATAGTGTATTGTAGCAATACACACAATATCATATGCCACAGGTAAAGTAGGCTTGGCTACAATTTCCCAGAAAACGAGTGGCTGTTGTAAAGCAATAAAAGTGCCAGGTCCATTTATGGCCACAGGGTATTTATGTTTTGTTTTTAATGATTTTTCTCTAAATTTCAATGAAATTGAAAAAAAAAATGGTTAAGATAATTTTGTTAACAACTATCAGCTGTTAAATGACATAACATGCAGTATTTTATAGATCATCATATGAAAAATTCAATTGTTACTTAAAATTTCAAATATATAATTTATTTCATTTCAAAATCAAATAATTTTGATATATTAGACTACAAAATAAAATGGGATAAAAAAAAATCCATATTCTATCAGGCAGTTCAATCATAAAAAATGTTTGTTTACTATAATTTAAAAAAGTATTTCAGCAACTGAAAAAAATTTAGCAGTCATCATCCATCAACCAAACATGGATATTTTTATGTAATCAACGTGGAAAAACAAATTTGCAATAGCTAGATTATTAATATCAAGATTAATCTCTTTTTTATAGTTTTTCTATTATTTTGTTTTGATATCTATATAGCCTATGTCAATGGCATACAGGCATAATTAAGCCATGTTGTCTATGAACATCAAAAGTACTGAAATGATTTTAAACTTATTACAAAAAGAAATAAATTAATACAAGGAATCCATAAAAAGTTGTGAAAGAAATAAAATTCAAAAAATTTTCACACAAAGTTAGAAGGAAAAATATAATAAACTGTAAAAATTTCAAAAGATTTTGATGAAAATTAATTGATTCTTTAATAAATCTTTGATTTGTTTTAAGTTGTCTACGAGTTCATTTTAATCGGGAAAACTACTTTCCTTCCATCCTTAACCATAAGTCCACGAGTGCGCAAGGCCTAAGCCTGTCATTCCGTTAGGTTAGTTAAGCCGAAATATCCTCATGGAATATTTTTATCTGGCGGCGGCCACTTATAGAGCTGCCATCATCACAGGCTGACCAACACCCATGATGGGGTCAATCGGAAGATTGAAGGATGGGTTTCAATGGTCCGGTCCCAGATCCCTCCTAAAAATTAGAGGAGTTGGACCCCCGGATCTTCCAGAATGATAAGCCACAGCTTTAACACGCAGCCATCCGGCTGATCTGTCATTCGGTTAGTCCGCGGGTCCCACAGTTTGTTCTGTGAACTGTTCGTTATCCGAACATGTGTTCGTTAATCGAACATAAAAATCTTTCAGAAAAGTGTTCGTTAACCGATCACCCACTGTATTTTTTCGGTTTATTATTACTTTTTAAGTGAAAATAAATAATTAATACTTTCAATCAGCATTTTTTATTTATTTATACAGCAATATTCATTTAAGGTTAGGTTAGATATGTTAAACCGCCATATCTCACGAGGGATATACTTTATCTGGCGGCGGCCATTTATAGAACACATCATAGGCTGGCCAACATGCATGATGAGGTCAACCGGATGGTCGAAGGATAGGGTTCAATAGGCCGTGCCCAGACCCCTCCTGAAAAACTGGAGGTGTGGGAGCCGGATTTGAATCCGGATCCTCCAGGGTAGGAAGCTAAAGATTTACCACGCGGCCATTCGGGCAAATATAAACTTAAAATTTTTGGCATCATTAGTATAAGTATCGATGTTTTCTGCCAAGTATCGATTTTTACACAGTATAGATAATGTCATTTTTGTACGAAGAATCGATAATATCCATTTTATATGATAAATTTTAATTACTAATGGATATTTTTCATAATTGTTGCATCTCTAGACTAAACTTGATGGGCAACCTAAACAGAAGTCTAGAAAAGTGTAAAGACTCTTGTATACAACGTAAATATAAATTTAAACTTTTGTTATATGATATGTATACTATAAAACATATAAATTTGAAAATAGAAATTTCGGTTTTAACTCGGATATTAAAATTCTTTAAAAGTTCTCCACGATTAATAAAATTCCCACGTGTAACGGAATATTTAACCTAGCTAGGCCCAGACCCCTCCTGAAAAACTGGAGGTGTGGGACCGGATTTGAATCCGGATCCTCCAGGGTAGGAAGCCAAAGATTTACCACGCGGCCATCCGGGCAAATATAAACTTAAAATTTTTGGCATCATTGCATTTTCTTGAGCTTAAATTAACCTGTGATCTTGAAAATTTAATCAATTAAACATGTTAACTACACAAATGCATTGTCCAAATTTCATTACTCTACAATAATTTTTTCTTGGTGTTGGGATTTTTTTTTCCATCAGTGTATATCACGCACTACAACATACAAAATTATTGATTAAGGTAACACTTAAAAAGTTAGTAGTTTCATATTGAATTTATTCCGAAACATTTTACCATCATAATATTTAAAATTCTTGCAAAATTTTTGAAATTTAAAAGTTCAAAATAAATAGCAAGTGTATATATATGCATAAAAATTCCTAATTCAGATGTTCATAACTTGAGGAGCACCTATATCTTTAATAATTAATTTTTTACTTTAGCAGTTAGGTTTCTATTGCTCCAAATGTAAAAATAGCTTTTAATTATTTAAACTATAATCTGTCACTTGAGAATAATATGAATTTATGAATTTGCTATTGTTAATTACTTTTATATTTCCAGAAATAAATTTTTTTATTAAAACATATTATTTTAGAATTTTTAACTAAAATTTTTTGAATTTTTATAATGTATTTTCTGTGCCATGAAAATTTTGTTTGGCACCAATTTTGGCACATGTGCAACATTTTGCATTAAATACAAGATGCAGTCAATAATTTCTGAAATTTTTTAATTAGAAAGATATATTTATTTTTTAAATATGTTTTCTTTAAATTAATTCCTTTAACCTTTATATAATGTTTCCATCATTGAAGTTTGTTCATGCATGTTTGTATTAATATTTTATAATAGTAACTATTTTGTATCAGTGTTTTGTAGATCCTTGCACTTCTTCAACTTTTGTAGAATTTATAAAATATTTTATTTTGATGGCTTTTCACATTTTACTGAATGAAAAGAAATCACAAGTCCAGGAAATAAAATAAAGAGTAGAAAGATAAGATATGTCATGTTTTGCAAAGAATGATTTAAAATGTATACAACTGTAATGTTTAATTAAGCATATTTTGACAAATTTTTCTCAACAACATTTTAAAATATAAAATATTGGGTTGTCTGAAGTCATGATGCATTTTTTCTGTTTTAAGAATTGTATTTATTTATATAAAGAACAAAGATCAATCAAAGATATATTGTCCATTTTGCTTGATAACCTTTTGCCATCTTTCAGAGAGCTTCATAATTTCTCGTTACTCTACAATAATTTTTTCTTGGTGTTGGGATTTTTTTTTCCGTCAGTGTATATTATAGCTAGTCGAAATTTTAATTTTACCATACTTAAGCATACATACAATATTTTATATATTTAAAATTATAGATTTATCAGAAAATAATTTATGATAGTTTCCTTAATTATTACTAGGGTTAACAAGCATCCCATTTTAGGAAGACACATCTCAAATTTAACCTTTCTTCCTTCACCTTCCCATCTCTGAACAAAAACAATAAAATGCCTATTTTTGCAGATTTCAATTTTCTAGTTTAAAATGAACAATCAGTAATGAGAAATGGTTCAAATATTTTCGAGGAATAGATAATCCAGAAAAATATGCAGAATTCCTTAAAACTCCTCAACAAAGGTAATCCTGACTTAGGTAGATCCAAATTTAAGTAGGATTATTTATAGGTAACAACCAAGCCCGAACTTGGGTTCCTCAGGAAAAATTGGAGATATGGAACTTGGAACTGAATCGGAATTCTTCGAGAAGTTAACAGACCACCTCATCATGCAATTTCTGCATTTATTTTTTAACATTATATTTTTGGCATCACACCATCACAACAAACTAGTACCGCAAAATTCATGCTCTGATACACATGCGTTTCAACTCTCATAGTTTCGGAGAATCGTCCATCTACGTAAGTCAGATAAAGGTCAGACGAACAAAACATCAACCAAAACACAAAATATTTAGTAACAATAAAATTTGACTTTCGTAACAGAAACTGTTTGAAATTTTACAAAGAAATCTTAAATAACAAGCAATTGCTCAATTTTTAAGAGAGATATAGTACATCAGAAAAACATTATTATATAAAAAAAATTTAAACAGCAACTATCACTATTTTTAATATGTTAACATTTCAATTTGTTATGTAATTAGTGTAAGAGCTAAATAATTAAACATACTTCTTTCATTATATATACAGTAATATCCCGACTTACATAAATTCGGAGATACGTAACTTCTCATCCTATCTCCTTGTCCAATTATTTGTTTCACAATTACATAGTGCATATGCAGGGTGTATCTTACCACCCATACCACGTTTTTTTTCTCGGAAATACGACGAGGTAGGAAGTAAGGAGAAAAATTTTGTGGGACTACTAGAAGGGTCCCACAAATAATCAATAACAAGGGGTCAACTTTGAAATCTCCAACGAAAACATATGCCAATTTGGGCATAATTGGATAGAACTGAAAAACAAATAACTTTTGTTCTAAAAGTTTTTTAATATCACCTATGGATTATAAGATATCACAAAAAAAAAAAAAAAGATGCCACTACACGTACCGCCGATTAGGCTATTCAAGTAATAAGAAGAATCCGACAGAGGGCATTTGCATACACTGCCGAACACCATCGAAGCAGCAAAGAGCATTATTATGCAGATTTAAGGCCAATTCGGGTACTCGGTGGTCGTATTCAAACTGCGGGTGCAACGAGTCTTTCGTCGTCACAATTCGGCACGGAACCACACTCGGTAGCTTCCATAACGAAGAACAGAAGATCTCCACGAGGGTCTCGAGAACGAGGACTTCCAGACTCGTTTCGGCCCTTTACGAGTGTCACAGACGTACACAGACATCCTCAATCAGATTCTTCTTTATTCTTATTGCTCGAATAACCCAATCAGTAGTAAAGGTGACTGCACCTTTTTTTTTTTTTGTGATATCTGACAATCTGTAGGCAATATTAAAAACTTTTGGAACAAAATTTGTTTGTTTTTCACAGTTCTATCCAATTATGCTCAAATCGACATACATTTTCATTGGAGATTTCAAAGTCGACCCCGGTGCCCCTAATTCTAGTGGTCCCACAAAATTTTTATCGTGACCATTCAATTCTCCAGATATACTTTGTTTGTCAAAATTTTTCTCTCTACTTTCTATCTCATCGTATTTCCGAGAAAAAAGGGCAGTAAGATACACTCTATCCATTTAATTATAGATTATAAATTATCATAAATGAAATTTTTTCAATTTTTTTTTTTTTTTAATTTGGTATATTGTTTGATCTAGAACAGGGATGATCAACCTATGGTTTGTAGATTGAATGCAGCCCTCCAAATATTTGAATATAGTGCATGTAAACATTTTTTATAAATTGATTTACAGGCATTATATGAAACAAATTTTAAAAGATTAGAATGTATTCATTCATTTAAGCATTCATACCACAAATAATTGTTAATCAATCATACAAATAGGTATCTTTAGTCTGGCAACAATGGGATAGTCAGTCAGTGTCAGAAAATGGATATTTTCAGATCAGAAATTTTTCCTTATATTTTATATCAGGATTTTTTCCAGGATGAGTGTGAAAAATTATTCTAATTTTACATTAATAGCATTCACCTTATAGATAAAATTTCTATTGTTTTATGTATTTAAAAATAATAATATAAAATTATATTTCAAAATTTTTCCTGAATAACTGTTATTTTTTATATTTTATTTTTATAGTATCTATATACTGTATATATAATATGTTCTTCAATTACATTTCACTTGAAATCATTTCAAAACTCTGGACACTACTGATTTAAAGCATTGTTAGAATATTTATGAATTATAACATTTTTTATTTATTTAAGTCATATACATTCAGCCCTCAATTTACACGTTAGATACGTTCCTGGAAAAATCGTTCAAACTGAAATCATACACTCAGCCCTCGATTTACAAGGTAGATACATTCCTGGAAAAATTGTGCAAACCGAAACCATTTACACAGTAGATACGTTCCTGGAAAAATTGTGCAAACCGAAACTGCTATAAACCGCAGAATTCATACAAAATAGAAGGATATGTTCAATTAAATTGTAAACCATGAGAATTCATACAAAATAGAAGGATATGTTCAATTAAACTGTAAACTGTGTAAATCTAATAGAAGAATATGTTCAATTAAACTGTAAACCGTGTAAATCGATCTAACAGAAGGATATGTTCAATTAAACTGTAAACCGTGTAAATCGATCTAAACAAGATAATGAAAAGTCGAGTTCTTTATAACCGTGTAAAATGAGATAAGGATTAAAGGGAAAAAAATTCTTTATAACCGTGTAAAATGAGATAAGGATTAAAGGAAAAAAAGGATTAAATCGATCTAAAGAAGATAATGAAAAGTTGAAGATATGTTCTTTATATCTGTGTAAAATGAGATATAAGAAGTAAAGTCGAGTATATGTTCTTTATAACCGTGTAAAATGAGATACCGATTAAAGGGAAAGATTGTTTTTATAACCGTGTAAAATGAGATAAGGATTAAAGAAAAAAAAGGGATTGGAAACTGTAAACTGTGTAAATCGATCTAATGAAAATAAAGAAAAGTCGAGGATATGTTGAATCGATCTAAAGAAGATAATGAAATGTCGAGGATAAGTTCTTTATAACCGTGTAAAATGAGATAAGGATTAAAGGGAAAAAAATTCTTTATAACCGTGTAAAATGAGATAAGGATTAAAGGAAAAAAAGGATTGGATTCATTAATTTTAGAAGACAATTTAATGCTTATACTTTTTCAATTTATTTTTGAAAATGAAAACATAATCATTAATTAACATCGAATACAGTACAAAAAACATAAATTAACAATATTCCGTATAAATAAAAAACAAATTAACAATATTGAACATCGAATACGGTACAAAAAAAAATTAACAATATTCTGTAAGTAATGCAAATAAAAACAATAAAAGCATTCAAACATAAATAGGCGAGCTGCAAGAAATAAAAACAATGCATTCAAACATAAATAGGTGAGCTGCAAGCCTAAAAACAATAAAAGAATTCAAACATAAATAGGCGAGCTGCAAGCGTGGGAAAAGCATTCAAACATAAATAGGCGAGCTGCAAGCGTGAGTTGAGTTTGGTTGAACTGCAAGACTTTGACAGTAAAAGTTAATAGTGAGCAATAAATTGTGAAAACGAAAGTGGATAAGAACTGTGAATTATTCTGAAATAAAGACATAAATTAGTGTTGTATGAGATGGTAAAAGTTAATAGTGAGCGATAAATTGTGAAAGTGAAAGTGAACTAAGAAGAACTGTCTTTGAACTGCGAGACTTGGACAGTAAAAGTTAATAGTGAGTGATAAAGCGAAAGTTCAGCGATAAACTGAAAGCCGAAAGTGGACTAAGAAGAACTGTGAGTTACATTAAAGACATAGATTAGTGTTGTATGAGATAATTATCGGATTTTGTAGTGAATTTAGTAAAGACATAGATTAGTGTTGTATGAGATAATTATCGGATTTTGTTTTCGATTTAGTTATAGTGAAGATAGATTAGTGTTGTATGAGATAATTATCGGATTTTGTATTGAATTTACTGTGAAAGCGAAAGTGGACTAAGAACTGTGAGTTATTCTGAAATAAGATAGTATTGTATAAGATAATTATCAATTTTGTATTGAATTTAGTTATAGGGAAACAAGATTATTTTGTTTTGTGTCTTTATTGGAATATTTAGTTATAGTGAAACAAGATTATTTTGTTTTGTGTGAATAAATTGTACTATACAGATTATTTTGTTTTGTGTGTAAATAAATTGGACTATATGAAATATAGAGAAATATAACTGTATTCACTCTTTATTAATCTCTACAAAACTCGTAACCCACAAATTGTTATTTATTGATACTCTTTTAATTTATAAATGGCATAATACAAAACAATCAAAATAAAACGCTCTTTTAATTTATAAATGGCATAATACAAAACAATCAAAATAAAATTCTTTTTTAAATTTATAAATGGCATAATGCAAAACAATCAAAATAAAACATAAATATATGGCATAATGCAAAAAACAATCAAAATAAAACCCAAAAAATTTTGTATATGGCATAATGCAAAACAATCAAAATAAAACCCAATCTCTACGAACTCGTAAACCCACAAAATGTGACAATATGTTACTCTTTTAATTTATAATGCAAAACAATCAAAATAAAACCCATTTTGTTTTCATTTAAAAACCATGTAAAAGCGAAACCGTGTAAATTGAGTGCCGTGCAAACCTTTTATGAAACAGCCAGAAAAAAGTCTGGTGTATTCATAAAAGTGTATAAATATTCATAAATTCATAAATATACCTGCCAAATTCGATAAATTTTTAAAACATTGAAGATATATTTCTAGTTTGTTAATATGGATAATTATAATTAATAATATTGTATAGTTAAATATATTTTTATCTTTAACAAATAATTATCATTCAAGAAATGATAAATCTTAGATCAGTAGACTATCTTAGTCAATAGACTCTTATTCGGCTCCTATGGGACCGAATAATCAGAGCATTTCGCATGATAGTTTGAAATACATTTAGATTAACATCTTTCAATCTCATTAATACTTTTATTTATATAATTTACATATTCAACTTTACACTTCTGTAAACAAACATGGCTATACTTTTTTCTATATCAGTATACGAAAAAAAAATACAATTTATTGACAAAATTTTTAAACGAGATTTTTTCATATCAAAATAGATTTCCATGTACTTTATAGTGCCTTTTTTAGATTTTAAATAAAAAAGTTTCATACATACATCCATACATACATCCATACATACTTAATCTGTATTTTATAAGTATATAGATAGATAGATAGATAAATTAAGTTACGCTATTAGAGGAGAGAGGGATATAATAAATTGTGACATCACACTCTAAAAATGATTAGTTTTATATTTCTATGATTACAAATTTTTTCTATAAATTATAAAGTTTTTATGCTTAATTGTTCGAAAATAAAGACTATAATGTAACATATTTAGAGATAAATTTATAATAAAAGTTTAAGCTATATATCTGGTTCTAAGATATTTACAGCATATTCAGTTGCTTGAAGGTATATTTAGAAGTTAAAGAATACAATAAACAGAGTGAAGAAAAACTTCGTCGTAATATTTTGTGTTCTAATAGGAGACCTCGAAACAAGTCGAAAATGTCTAATGAACATATGGTCTAGATGGCACCGTTTTCGAGTTATAATCCTTTAAAGCTAGCCAATCACCATCTAGTTTACAAAGCGTCACGAAGCGACATGTTGCCACTAAGTATCGTCAAGTTATAATGCTTTAAAGCTAGCCAATCACCATCTAGTTTACAAAGCGTCACGACGCGACGTGTTGCCACTAAATATCACATTGCGTCGCTCGCCTTCTTACTAGTCCGACCAGCTTAGCCGCGACCATCGACGCTAAGTGAACGAGTCCAGTGACAAAATGAATTATCATCAAATTACTGTCCGTCCAGGTTAGCTGCGACCATCGACGCAAGTATGCATGCGCTAACTGAACAAGTCCAATGACAAAATAGGACAAGTACGCGTGCACTAACTGAAATCCACTGACAAAATAGAGATGACAATCTCACATGGATGTTTTCAAACGCAAGATAACTGAAGTTGAATGGAAGCTTATTGTAAGCGTGTGCTAACTGAACGAGTCCAGTGACAAAATAGGGATGACAGGTTTGCGTGCACTAACTGAACGAGTCCAATGACAAAATAGGGAGGACAGCTTCCTCTTCCGATCTGAATGAGTCCAGTGACAAAATAGGGATGACAGCTTTGCATATGGATGTTTTCAAACGCAAGAAAAAATTATCATCAAATTACTGTCCGTCCAGGTTAGCTGCGACCATCGACGCAAGTATGCATGCGCTAACTGAACAAGTCCAATGACAAAATAGGACAAGTACGCGTGCACTAACTGAAATCCACTGACAAAATAGAGATGACAATCTCACATGGATGTTTTCAAACGCAAGATAACTGAAGTTGAATGGAAGCTTATTGTAAGCGTGTGCTAACTGAACGAGTCCAGTGACAAAATAGGGATGACAGGTTTGCGTGCACTAACTGAACGAGTCCAATGACAAAATAGGGAGGACAGCTTCCTCTTCCGATCTGAATGAGTCCAGTGACAAAATAGGGATGACAGCTTTGCATACATTGGATGTTTTCAAACCGCAAGAAAACTGAAGTTGAATGGAAGTTTATTGTAATGTCGAATGCTAAATGATTAATTAAAATTGAATGGAAGTTTATTGTAATGTCGAATGCTAAATGATTAGTTTCGACGTTGTATATCTAACAAAACTTAATTAAGTTGAATGGAAGTTTATTATAATGTCGAATGCTAAATGATTAGTTTCGACGTTGGAAATTGTATATCTAACAAAACTTAATATGAACTGAAGTTGAATGGAAGTTTATTGTAATGTCGAATGCTAAATGATTAGTTTCGACGTTGTATATCTAACAAAACTTAATTTAATATTAATTCAATAATTCCCATCTGTCATTATACCGACTGTGACTCTCCCTTTCGCGTTTGGACTCATCTATCTTAGCTAAGCGCGGCTTTCGTGGACAGACGATAGTCAGTAGGAGAGTGACGCAATGAGACGCGTCTTTGCAACGCGACGCGTCGTGATGCTTTGTGTACTCAATGGTGATTGGCTAGCTTTAAAGGGCTATAACTCGAAAATGGTACCATTTAGACCATATGTTCATTAAACATGTGGAACCCAAATATCAATGTTTCAACTGGTCGTGAACAGTTGAATTAAAAGTATTCAATCTTGTAGCCAATTTCTCATGTTGTTATTCAGAGGTTTGCTTCAACCAATACCTTTATTTTGTCATCATCAGCTTCAACTAACTTTCCAGCACATGGTGCATCTTTACATCAAAATTGTCAGAATGAAATTTTGCAAACCAGTTTTGGCACTGGCATTCTGTTAAGACATCTTCTCCCTATACTTCACATAACTTTTTTCTTGCTTGAACAGCATTCTTACTTTTTCAGTAATAAAAAACAAAACATGCTGAAAATCTCCATTTTATTTTCCATTTTTGATAGGACACAAAAAAACTACTGCACGGAATAAAAAAAATTTTCATAAATATACCTTGTAACATCAGCTGTCGAAATTTACAATGACGATACGGGCTAGAATGAAATTTGCGAGTAAAAATACAACTAATGCCACTGATAGGAAAAAAATGAAATTACTTTCTGAATAACCCAATAATTGAGCAATTTCTATATATATAATCAATGACAAAATAATAATTATGATAATGAGATAAACAGTTAGCTGATAGCAGCATTTAATAATTAGGTTAAGCAGTCCAGATTAGTGATTGTGCTCAAGATTCCTGTCTTGAGAAATCTCGAGATTTACAAAAAATTTCATTCCTGATTCTCAAGAATTTTTTATTATTAATATTTTGGGATTCCCGATTCTCAAGAAAAATTCTTAGAAATCTCGAGAATTAAAAAAATTCTGCAAATTCATATCCTAAAAATTTCATAATGATACATTAATTATTTTTGCCCTACAACATCTTTGAGTCAATAAACTAAGCAAATAAGTTCAATGTTTGAATAAGTTAAGTGGTTTATCCACATCACTTCTACTAACTTTATATTTCAAAAAGAAAATTATCTGAAACTAATCACAAAATAATACTTAAAACAGACATATACACCTGAAATAATACATAGATTAATAAATTGTAAAAAAATCATTCATTTTATTGCAATTTTAAAGATTTCTATTATTGTAGACCTCCCATGTTTTGCCATAGGCAGATTTGTGATGATGTTTTGCCATAGGCAGATTTGTCATAGGCAGATGTTTACATAACAAAGCCAAAACAAATATCTGGTTTTACACCATTCAGCTGTTGCCAGAGCAACAATTGCATGTAATATGCGTATAATGACGTCTATGATAAATAGGGGATATAGTGTAGTATGATCTGATATAGTTATCAGAGGATAGGAATGAATAGCTAGCCCTCAATCATTCCCCATAACTTCCATGTTCACTCAATGATCAACGACTATAAAGCTCTCTTAGAAAATTATGTAGCCAAAATAGAAGAGTCCTAAACTTTTCCTAAAAGGCGTATCTGTTGGTCTAGATCAGTGGTTGCCAAAGTGGTTGGTATTGACCCTCTGTAGTCGTACCGACTCTCAAGGGGTCAATGAGATTTAAAGGATCATTAGGGGTTCAGTGAGAAATAAAGTGTAAAGTTTATTTGATTTTTCTGGCTGACCTATATTCAAAATTTAATGAGTCCCAAAATCATTTGCAAGGTAACAATGTAGCCTCATTCAAGCTCAAATAGTTTTGCTTGGTTTTCAAAAGAAACTTGTGTTATTTAAATTATCCTTATCAATGACAGACTTAAAAATAAAACTTACAAATTATGAGCCAATATAAATGGTCTAGTAAAAAAACATCAAGCCCACCCTTCACCTTAAAAATAAATTTTAATTCAGTATAAAAGTCCCTGTTGCTTGATTAATTGTAAATGTTTTTTAAAATACAGTTTATTATACATTACCATAATTATTACTATTCAAAAATCTTTCATAAAGTAGACATAAAAAGTATTTAATATTAAAACATTCATTGGAGGTCTCCGGATTTTTATGGCATCATCAAAGGGGTCATTGAGATAAAAAGTTTGGCAACCCCTGGTCTAGATAGTCAAATATGTTTCAAAATAAACAGTCGTATAGGCTAAAACACTCATATATGTCTACATAAGTTTGGGCACAAAAATTCCATTTTTATATCAAAACACAAGACTCATTTAGCAGATAAATGAATAGACTATGTGTATTGAAAAGCTATTTTAATAAAAACTGTTAGTAATTGTAAAACAAATATGATTATTTTTCCAAACAAATGCACAGGAAGTTAAGCACCTAAATTTGAGGCTGCATTCAAGCATAGGATCACACTCTTCTGTGGTACCTGATGTCTGTAGAGTGAGAAAGGATAGATAGTGAGACTTTTTCAGCAGAATGACACAGAAACTACATTTGGTAAAAACAACGTCCTTTATTAGAGAGAGAGAGTTTACATTAGCAACAGTATTTTTGTTGCACAACAGGAGTCTGTGAATAAGCACGAAAACTCCACAAAAATAGATTTTATGGTTACAAATAAATTTTTGTGAATAGTCGAATATGTGAATACAGAATCCATGAATAATGAGAATCAATTGTATCTGGTTTTTACTCATTCAGTAGTTCACCAGAGTAACAATTACATCTAATGACATCTATGATAAATCAAAAATATAGTGCAGTGTGATCTGATATAGTATATCAGAAGATATGTGAATAGCTAGCCTTCAATCATTCCCCAAAACTCCCATCTTCACTCAATGGTCATGACTGTAAAGCTTTCTTAGAAAATTACACAGCCGAAATAGAAGGATCCTAAACATTTTCTAAGCGATATATCTGTTAGTCTAGAATCTCTAGATAGTCAAATATAGTGATGTGTAAAAAATAAGCAGTGGTATAGACTAAAAACTCATATATTTTTGTATCCAAACCAGGACCTTGTTTAGTAGATAAATGAATAAACTGTGTATTGAAAAGCTATTTTAATAAAAACTCAGTAATTGTAAAACAAATATGATTACTTTTTCATTATTATTGAAAGGTGATCTATTTTTTCAATATAATTAAAATATTAAATAAAAAACAAACATAAAACAACCCAATATTATTTATTTTCATTTTGCATGATTTTTCCTGCTTCATTTTGTTTTTATCCTTATTAAAAACAGGTAACTTTTTAACTAAACATTTTTTAGAATCTCGAGATTCTCATGAATTTATGAAAGGGAATCTCGAATCTCAGGAAATAAATAAATTACTAATTTGGGAATTCCCGAATCTTGAGAAAGCAAAAAGTTCGGGAAAACACAATCACTAGTCCAGATTAAAATGATAAGGTATATAGAAAGGATAGGGAAAAACAAACTGCTTAAGATGCAACATATGATTGCTACTTTTGGCAAGGTAGAAAAGGAAGGACTTTTGGAAGGTAGAAAAATCCTATAAGAGATTGTCAAATGCTATACAGATGGATCTAGAAAACAAACATTGATGTAGACAAGATGCAGAAGTAACTAAAAGGAGAATGATTTTGAGAAGGATTGTAATGGCTGAACATCAAAAGATTAGTCAGCTATAAATGATAATGATATCGTATTGATTCAAAATTTGTTTTTTCTCATAACAGAAAATAATTTTGAAGAAAATGTATACATATGAATAGCAGAAATGTTTTAAATATTATAAAGTACAATTTGATTATCATAACATTCCATTGAGAAATATACATGGCTAATAACTTTACAATAGCAGATTTGAAAACAATTGTTTAATACAAGAAATATTAAACTCAAGCATATAAGCAGTAACACAATTTATTTTAAACAGAAGAAACGTTTTCAATCCATTATGAATCCTCTTCAGCTTCTAAAGGAACATATTTTAAATTCAAAAAGTTTATATTTGTCGTTTGAGTTATTACGTCACCATATACGTTTTAAAAATTTAACAGAGTATCAAAATAAAAAACAAACTATTAATAAGAGATACATATTATAAACAAATGTGAACATATTAACAAAATAACAATAACTTCAACTTCAAAAGTTCATAACTTATGGATAATTCTGTAACTCCATGCATTGGAGAATGACGTACTGGGTTGCTCGTTTATGACATTCGCATGCATTCCCCTTTCTGCTATAACAAGTGATTCTTGTAAATATCCATGTTTGTGTTCAAAAGCCATTCTTATAATTCCTGCTTGTTTCCAATTTATATCCAGTTCGTATTCATAAAACCTCTTAGCCAGTGATGTACTTAAATGGACATTCATAATATCTTGTTGATGTTCGTTGATCCTTTGGGAGAGATTCCTCATCATTCTCCAATATATTCCTCATACTATCTTATAGTTTTATTATACATAGGAATTACATATACTCCTGATTGTTGCTGTTTTGGATAAGGCTTTTTATCATTTCTCAGTGTAGAAAATATAAAGTTCTACTTCTTTTAATTGCCAATATATATCATCAGGGCTGGATCTAGTTAGTGCAGGGCCCAATTGGAATATTTTTTGCGAGGCCCCTCAAAATATGGCTTATAGATATAAATAAAATAAGTAACATTTATAAATAAAGACCCATTTTTGTTAGCTGGATTCAATAAGTAACATTTATAAATAAAGACCCATTTTTGTCGGCTGGATTGGTTACGTGGAAACCCTTCGGCTTTCCACTCTGGAGGACCTGAGTTTGAATCTCGAGTCCCATCCCTTGAAAATATTTATCACGATCATGAAGTTAGGTTCTCCCATCGATCCAGTCGTCCACCATCCAGCTGATTCCTCCGCAGGGATGGACAGCATGTCAGTGCCACCCGGGGCAGATGCCAAATATGCCACCCCTCCCCCCACAAAATATGATATTATAAAGATAAATTTTTCTAGAGCGAAGAAAATATTAAGCTGCAAAGAGATTTTTTTCTCCAAAATTTAAAATTCTTACAAACTAGAAAACAAAATTTAATTGCGAAAACACGGTTTGAATTCTAATACAGGAATCCCTTGATTAGTGCGTTTAATAAATCCTCGCAATACACTGCATATATCAAAACTGAACTAATCAAACTAAAAAAAACCAATGGGAATAATTATAATGAATCCTGGAAAATATCAAAATTATAAGCATTTATTTTCAGAAATCCATTATTCTACCCCAATTACAGAATATAAAATGATAGAAGCAAAATTAATAAATTAAAAACAAAGAAAATTCCTATAAAAAAGGGGAGATTTTGCATCTGACCCATAAACATACCTGAAGAGAGTTTCTTCTTTTTTTCCTTTAAAATAATCTGGATGGATCAAAAATGAAACAATAATCATTATCAGCGAGTGAGAGGGCATGTGTGCGTGCGTGTGTGCGTGTGTGTGTGTGTTCAGCTGTCCTTTATATTTTTGTTTTTGGTCTATCCAATCACATCAGTAGAGAGAGAGAGAGAGAGAGAGAGAGAGAGAGATTTGAACTCATTTCTGACCTTATTTGGTCAAGTTGCACCTCCTTTCTTCCATTGGGACTGGCAGGTGGACTTTATTGACAGGATATTTTACAATATTGTTTTTCCTCAGATCTCCAGACCTGGATCCTGCAGCTATTTGTAATTTGATCATTGTTTCTTCTCTCAAGGCATTGTTTATGGTTTGTTTGACAGTTATAAACTTTGGGGGCCCCTAGGCAATTCTGTCCCCTCTCAATCTAAAGTGTCATTTACAGTTAAACTTTCCCCAACTGAATTGATTACTTTTTAAGTTTAAACTACTGCGTCACACCTGTAATCTAGGGTCCTCAGTATGGAATATAAATTTAATTTACGATTTTTTTACTACAAAAATAAGTTTATAGAATATTGGTTTGGGGAACTTTGGGGGCCCCTAAGCAGTGGTGCGTTATCCTTTGCCCTTTTTGCCCATAGGATAACGTGCCACTGTTTGTGTCTCCTTACTTTAGGTAAGCAAGGTACTTATATTTGTCTATACTGTGTTTGGAAAGTTAACACTTGCTGATATCACATCTAAAGTAATATACATCGACAAAGAACGAAATTTGTGAATCCAAACTGTTTTTAGATAGGCAAGTAGTTGTGCCCATGTTGTTAAAAGACAACACTTTATAGAGAGTAGTGGGGCATATACTTTGTGCAGTCGCAGTAGGTAGCTACTGCACAAAATATTGTTGCAGACGTTTTCAGCTTCACTGTTTTTGCAGAGTTGGATCTCCTCTAGTTTTCTTAATATTAATTCAACGATAGGGATTTTGCCGATACAAAGGGGGGCACCCTTTTGCCCCCCGTACGCTACACCACTGCAGCATGTGGAAGGACTTCTTTTGCCCCGTCAATTATTATTTTTTAGAAAGAAAACTATCATCATCTGATGACAAAAAAAAACAAAAGAAGGGTTAATTATTTGGATAAATTTCACCTCAATATGAAAATTTGAACAATTTTATTTTTCATCAAAAATAGTAACCCCGTGGCCTAATTAGTATATATTAGGTATCAATATAACATATTGATTAGAACCCACTCCAGAGAGATGTGATTAGGATTAATTAATTTATAACTATCTTGTACAAACCTGTACTCAAAATATTGAGATAGGGCTCAATGTAAAAAAAGTAACTGAGTGTGTGGACGTTTTCGGTAATTGTAATCTTCTGTAACTTCCTTTATTATATCTTACCATTTATACGTTCTGCGAATATTGAAAAACGATACATACATTTAAAAAATTTTTCTTAATACATTATTTAATTACATAAACTTTGACAAACACAGGGCCCCCTCAAGCGAGGGACCCAATTGGGTGCAATCGGTGCATTCAGCTTAAATCTGGCACTGTATATCATTGCCGTATGAAATAGCTACGTATAAACCCTCTTAGAGAGGTAGCAAAAAGAACAAGGATCACATTGATATTTATTTAAAATCACAAGTTTTTTATTATTAAACATTATTATTTCAGAATTTTTTCAATAACTATTATATGTAAATATAAAAATAAAATAATTTCATAAATAGTTCCTTTAAGACAAACAATTTTGGTTGAATAATTTATAAAAGAAAATATTTTAGTGAAAAATATGAATTTTGCAGGAATCTAAGTAAACTGAATAACAAAAAATGAAAGAATTATTAATAACAAAAAAAAAATGATAGTAAAAAGTTAATTATCCATTTTTATACTTATGACTCTTGGTGCCACACAATTTCTATAATATTATAATTGGTTAAACTATACTTATATATTCTATTTGATGGTTCCTTTATATCATAATATAATATTTATTTATTAAACTGACTTATAGATACTCATTGTGTTTAAAAGAATAAAATAAAGACACAATAAACAATAGTATTAAAATTAACTAGATTTCAATAGTGCAAATTATTTGCATATAATTACATAAATAACAAGTACTTTCAGTCTCAATACAGACAGATCCTCTTCAAGTCGACAAAGAAACAGATGACATGGAATAATACTCAACTAACAGAAATGACAGGGAAGAAGACTAACAAATGGGAAAGCAAAGTAAGCAGACAAAAGAGAGCAGTGGAAGAGAGAAAATTTGGCAAAACAAACAACTATGCAGATAGAAACTAAGGAATGAATTGAAATTTTATAAAAGAGAAAATGGATGATTAACAGAAAGAGGGAGAAGAAATGGACCTACAGCAAAAGTAAAAGAAAATGAGGGATTATACAGCTGCAAAAAGAAAAATGGTTAAATGACTGACATTCAAAACTAGGATAAAATAGCATAAAATAAGAAGAAAATTATAAATGGAGAAGAAAATAAATAAATAAAGGAGAGGATAGATAGATACTATTTATTTCTCGAACCCGGGTCCTCCAGAGTGGAAAGCCGGAGCGTTTCCACGCGGCCAATCCGGCCTTTACTGACATTTTATCATTTATCCACAAGTAGTCAGGTAATCTACTACTTCTTCTTCTAATATGGGGGTTATGATTGAGCCTTGTCCTCCAATCTGATTGGTGGATTATACAAAACGTTTGGTTTTCTAGACGTATGTTTCAAGAGTCAGGTATTCTAAAACCCTGTCATGCCTTAAATATTTAAATATAAAATTTTCCAACCCCTACCGGTTTAAATTATCAGAAATTTTTAAGATGAATATCTTATAAATAAAATTTATATAAAGCAATTATGTGAAATCAGCATACAAGATATGAAATGTAGTACACCGTTCTTCAAAAGTACATGAATTATTTCGAAGATAATTTCATGAAGGCGACTTACAGAAGTAAACATTCTTAGCCTTATTATTAATCTACCGAAAGCATTTTAAAAAACTGCTATAATTTAAATATTTTACAACATTAATAAAACAATCTATAATTGGGAGTTGAAGATACATAGAAGCAAGACATTCACAAGCGCTATTGTTTATATACTCGTAATTGATTTCTAATCAGTAACGAAGAAACTCGATATTGCATTAATATGTAATTTTAATATTAACTACTGTAACAAGACTAGAGATATCTATCTCGCCAAGAAAAAATGAAATCTTTCACTTACTTTAGTAGTTTTCTTCGCTAGAAATAAGGAAGAATATATCGAATGTACTCAAATTCTTTTTCGACAATCAACTAACAATATATTCTTTCAACAATGATATATTATTGTAACTACCATGTTCGAAATTTTTAAATTTTTTAAAATATCAGAAATTTTACTTAAATTTAAACTTTTTTTTTTAAATGTGTCCATTGGCAGTGAAGCATTCTAAAATTCTTTCTGGTTTAACCATTTAAATATAATATTTTCCAACTACTACTGATTTAAATTAATAGAAATCTTTCTGAATATCTTCAGGAAGATTTCTATTAATATGATATCCCTGAAGATATTCAGGGAATCCTCTCTGAATATCTTCAGGGAGATTATTTATTAAGAAGATTACTAAGGGGCGGGGTCAGTTATGCATAATAGTAATTAATGACGAAAATTATCTTTTTATTAGAACTCTAAGTGACGGGGTGAAACAAGCCCTTCCACAGGTTGTCCACCTCTGCGGAAGGTTCAGCCAGATTGAGGAGGATGGGATCGACGACGGGCGGGACCGGACCACATGATAAATATTTTCAAGAGGTGGGACCTGAGACTCAAACCCGGGTTCTCAGAGTGGAAAGTCTAAGCGTTTCCAAGTGCCCAATCCGGCCGACCGCGAAGATTATCTTAAGGTTGGTTCCCATTGTTCGTTGCGGATATACGCTGCGACAATTTCGCTTGCCGGTTCCCACTGTCGCGATAAGCTACGCTTTTCCCAAGATTCTTAGCGCTGTTCCCATGATTCATTTCGTGTAAAACAAAATGGACGCTAAGCAACGAAAGGTACTCGCTGTTTACGAAAAGATGTTAACAGATGCAGTAAAGAGGAAACGAACAATTGACGAAGAGAAAATGTTGGATCGAAGATATTTATAAGATGGGATACGAACAAAGTTTCTATGCAAATTTTATTAAGATGAGATGAGATTTAACGATAGAGAATCCTGTTATCTTGACATTCAAAATTGTCAACGTTTCAGCGTCACAAAATCCGTTGATTTGATTGGTGGACGTTACCTCGACGGATTTTACTGTCGCGGTAAAGTTGAATCTATCTAGACTCTAGACGGTAGCGGTTTTTACTCCGCGGTATGATGTCGAAACCGCGTTGTCGTCGTCACGCGCGTATTTTCCGCCGCGGTTCCGCGCTAGTGGGAACCAACCTTCATTTTCTTATAACAATAGTGAAAATCAGTTGACTGAAAAAGAAAAAAATTCTTGCCTGAATTTGCTTGAATTTAGAATAAATTGGGCTCTGTATCGCTTTTCGCGAGAGATTTGTTGAATTTATTGTATGAATCAAGGAGGTTAAAATACATGGAGGTGCCCTCTCGTATACCAGCCAATGCTACAGGCTGTAGCCAGTCGCGCAAAGAATTCTGGGATACGTATACTCAAAACATTCCGTTTACTTATAGGAATATACTGTATGTTAATATTAATTTTTATCAAGGAATAAATGCAGATAATATTTGATTCTGAAGATTCATATATATAAATTACTTATATGCGTTATTAAATTATTATTATTGAAATTAATAACGCTTACACGTAACTATTTGTCAACTTAACTCGACACTCTCAAATTAATATTGCCACAAAATTAATAAATTTTATCAGTTAGCAAACGGTATATAAATGATAAAAATTTTTATTCACATTTCTTCAGTTACAGGAAATATAGACATTTTTATTTTACATCAGAAACCGGCAAGAACCACACTGGGACAAGAGCCACTCCTACACAAATAATATAAT